>VSMD01073543.1:0-13781 GCA_008750895.1 Mirza zaza
CTATGTGTCCACTTAGGTGCTGCTCAGTTAATACCAGTTTGCTGGTGAATATATGTGGTGCTTGTTTTTCCATTCTTGGGATACTTCACTTAGTAGTATGGGTTCCAGCTCTAACCAGGAAAATATAAGATGTGCTATATCACTGTTGTTTCTTAGAGCTGAATAGTACTCCATGGTATACATATACCACATTTTATTAATCCATTCTTGGATTGATGGGCACTTGGGCTGTTTCCACAGCCTTGCGATAATGAACTGTGCTGCTATAAACATTCGAGTGCAGATGTCTTTTCTATAGAGTGTCATTGGATCTTTTGGGTAGATGCCCAGTAATGGGATTGCTGGGTCAAATGGTAGATTCACTTGTATCGCTTTGAGGTATCTCCATATTGCTTTCCACAGAGGTTGAACTAGTTTGCAGTCCCACCAGCAGTGTAGGAGTGTTCCTCTCTCTGTGCATCCACGCCAGCATTTGTTATTTGGAGACTTTTTGATAAAGGCCATTCTCACTGGAGTTAAGTGATATCTCATTGTAGTTTTGATTTGGATTTCCCTGATGATTAGAGATGGTGAGCATTTTTCATATGTCTGTTGGCCATTCTTCTGTCTTGTTTAGAAAAATTACTGTTCAAGTCTTTTGCCCACTTTTTAAAAGGGTTATTTGATTTTTCCTTGCTGATTTTTGTGAGCTCTAAGTATATTCTAGTTATCATCCCTTTATCAGATGAGTAGGATGCAAAAATTTTCTCCCATTCTATAGGTTGTCTGTTTACTTTCATGACTATTTCTTTGGCTGTGCAGTAGCTTTTTAGTTTCATCACGTCCCATTTATTTATTTTTGTTGCTGCTGTGATTGCCTTTGGGGACTTCTTCATCAACTCTTTGCCTAGGCCGATGTCTAGGAGAGTGTTTCCAACATTTTCCTCTAGAATTCTAATAGTTCCATACCTTAGGTTTAAGTGAGTTATCCAGCGTGAGTTGATTTTTGTGAGAGGTGAAAGTTGTGGGTCCTGCTTTAGCCTTCTACAAGTGGCTATCCAGTTTTCCCAGCACCATTTATTGAAAAGGGATTCTTTCCCCCAGCATATGTTTTTGTCTGCTTTGTCAAAGATTAGGTGGCTATATGAGGATGGTTTTATATCAGGATTCTCAGTTCTGTTCCACTGGTCAATATTCCTATTTTTGTGCCAATACCAGATTGTTTTAATTACTACAGCTTTGTAATATAGTTTGATATCTGGCATATTAATACCTCCCATTTTGTTTTTGTTGCCTAGAATTGCTCTTGATATTCGTGGTCTTCTTTGGTTCCATACAAAGCATAAAATTATTTTTTCTATATCTGTGAAGAATGCCGATGGGATTTTAATAGGCATTGCATTGAATCTGTAGATCAGTTTGGGTACTATAGACATTTTAATGATGTTTAGTCTGCCGATCCACGAGCATGGAATGGATTTCCATCTGTTTACATCCTCTGCTATTTCCTTCCTCAGTGTTTCATAGTTCTCCCTATAGAGGTCTTTTACCTCCTTGGTTAAGTATACTCCTAGGTACTTTAATTTCTTTGTTGCTATTGTGAAGGGAATTGAGTCTTTAATTTGGTTCTCAATTTGATTGTTGTTGGCGTATATGAATGCCCCTGATTTCTGTGAATTGATTTTGTATCCTGAGACTTTACTAAATTTATTTCTCAATTCCAGGAGTTTCTTGGTTGAATCTTTGGGGTTTTCTAGATATAATATCATATCATCAGCAAAGTGAAAGTTTGATCTCTTCTGCCCCTATCTGGATACCTTTAATTTCACTTTCCTGTCTGATTGCTGTAGCCAGGACTTCCAGCACTGTGTTGAATAGAAGTGGAGATAGTGGGCAGCCTTGTCTGTTTCCAGTTCTAAGTGGGAATGCTTACAGTTTTTCCCCATTCAGTATGATGTTGGCTATGGGTCTGTCATATATGGCTTGTATCATTTTTAGGTATGTCCCTTCTATGCCTATTTTATTAAGTGTTTGTATCATGAAAGGGTGTTGAATTTTGTCAAAAGCTTTTTCTGCATCTATTGAAAGAATCATGTGGTCTTTGTTTTTGCTTCTGTTTATGTGGTGAATTGCATTTATAGATTTACGTATGTTGAACCATCCCTGCATCCCTGGGATGAAGCCCACTTGGTCGTGATGGATTATTTTTTTGTTAAGTGTCTGGATTCGGTTAGCTAAGATTTTGTTGAAAATTTTTGCATCTATATTCATTAGGGGTATTGGTCTGTAGTTTTCTTTTTTTGTTGCATCCTTTCCTGGTTTTGGTAGCAGAGTAATATTCGCCTCATTAAAGGTGTCGGGGAGGTTTCCATTCTTCTCGATGTTGTGGAATAGTTTCTGCAAGATAGGTACTAGTTCTTCTTTGTAAGTGTGGTAAAATTCGGGTATGAAGCCATCTGGACCAGGACTTTTCTTTTTGGCGAGATTTTTAATTGCTGTTTCTATTTCAGCTGTTGAGATTTGTCTGTTCAGGGAATCTATTTCTTCCTGATGGAGCTGAGGGAGGCTGTGTGTTTCTAGAAATTTGTCCATTTCCTCCACATTTTCCAGTTTGTGTGCATAAAGATTTTTGTAGTACTCATAAATTATATCTTGTATCTCTTTGGGATCAGTTGTGATATCTCCTTTTTTGTTCCTGATGGAGCTTATTAGTGATTTCCCTTTTCTGCTTTTCATTAGCTTAGCCAGTGGCGTGTCAATTTTGTTTATTTTTTCAAAGAACCAACTTTTTGATTTATTAATCTCCTGAATAGCTTCCCTGTTTTCAATTTCGTTTAGTTCTGATTTGATCTTGTTGATTTCACTCCTTCTGCTGGGTTTGGGGCTGGTCTGTTCTTCTTTTTCCAGCTCTTTGAGTCTTTTCATTAGATTGTTTATTTGTGATCTTTTTGACTTTTGGTTATAGGCATTTATGGAGATAAACTTTCCTCTCAGAACTGCTTTCGCTCTGTCCTAGAGGATTTGATAACTTGTCTCTCCCTTGTCATTTTCTTCATAGAATTTTTTTATTTCCATATTGATTTCTTCATTTATGAAGTAATCATTTAGTAGGAGGTTGTTTAATTTCCATGTTTTAGTGTAGAAATGTGAGTTTCTGTTATGGTTGATTTCTACTTTTATTCCACTGTGATCTGAGAATATACATGGTATGATTTCTATGTTTTTAAATTTCTCGAGGTTTACTTTTTGTCCTAGGATATGGTCAATCTTAGAGAATGTCCCGTGTGCTGATGAGAAGAACGTATATTTAGTGGATTTAGGGTAGAATGTTCTGTAAATGTCAGTCAGACCCAATTGTTCTAGAGTTTTGTTTAATTCCATTATTTCTTTATTCATCTTCTGTTTGGAGGATCTGTCTTGTGCCGTCAGTGGGGTGTTGAAATCTCCTGTGATTATGGAGTTGCTATTAATCCATTTGCTTAGCTCCAGTAAGGTTTGCTTTATGAATCTGAGTGCACCTAAGTTGGGTGCATATATATTTAAAATTGTTATCTGTTCTTGTTGAATTGTGCCCTTCACCATTATATAATGACCCTCTTTGTCTTTCACTACTTTTGTTGGTTTAAAAACTAAATCGTCCGAAATTAGAACTGCCACGCCAGCCCTCTTTTGGCTTCCACTTGCTTGGAATACTGATCTCCACCCTTTTATTTTTAGTCTATATGCATCCTTGCAGGTTAGATGTGTTTCCTGAAGACAGCATACACTTGGCCTATATTTTCTTATCCATTCAGCCAGCCTATGTCTCTTGAGTGGATAGTTTAAGCCATTCACATTTATTGAGAGAACTGATAGGTAAGGTAGAGTACTGTTCATTTTGTTGGGTTGGATGTTGTTGCTATGATTTCTGTTTTGAGCCATTGTAATATCTGGCCTTTAATCTTTGGGTTTTGGTTCTTTTTATATTCGTGGGTTATTATTTTGGTGTTCTGTGCCTAACGCTGTTTTGAGTACTTCTTGTAGGGCTGGTCTTGTCTTGGTGAATTCTCTGAGCCTTTGCTTGTCTGAGAATATCTTTATTTCTCCTTCATAGATGAAGCTTAGTTTTGCAGGGAATAAGATTCTAGGCTGGGCATTGTTTTGTTTCAGAAGAGTGAGAATGGGGCCCCAGTCTCTCCTTGCTTGTAAAATGTCATTAGAGAAGTCTGATGTTATTCGAATTGGCTTTCCCTTGTATGTTACTTGCTTCTTTCATCTTACAGCTCTTATAAGGGCCTCTTTAGTTGATATTTTGGTCAGTCTGATGACTGCATGTGGTGATGTCTTCCTGTTTGCATTGAATCTCCCAGGGGTCCTCTGAGCTTCTTCAACTTGTATATCGAGGTTTTTAGCAAGGCCTGGAAATTTTCCTCTATTATATCTTCAAATAGCTTGTCGAACCCGTGAGTGTTGTCTTCTTCCCCTTCTGGTAACCCTATGACCCTCACATTAGGTTTCCTCACATAATCTCACAGCTCTTGTAGGTTTGCTCTTTTCTCTAGTTTTTCTGCTCTATCTCTGTGATGGTTTTATTTAGTTGGAGGGTGTTATCTTCAATCTCTGAGATTCTTTCTTCTGTTTGATTTACCCTGTTCTTGAGACTTTTCACTGCATTTTGTAGTTCCCTGAATTGATTCTTCATTTCCAGGAGTTCAGTTAAACTTTTCTTCATTGTGTCTATTTCTATAGTGAACTTTTTTCTAGATCCTGGAGGCTTTTTGTGGTTTCTTTGTGTTGGTTATTGAGTTGTTCTTGCAGGTCAGTGAGTGTTCTTATGATCCACATATGAAATTCCTCTTCTGTCATTTTGGTTGCCTGATTTTGGTTGGTGTCCATTTCTAGGGGGCTGGGGCTCCTCTTTGGGGGTGTGTTTTTCGATTGGTTCTTCATATTTCCTGAGTTCCTTCGCTGATTTCTTCCCATGTCGATCAGTTGTTTCTTTTCTTTAGGTTTTTGTTTGGGTATTCACATGCCTTGTTTAGTTTCTGAGCTGGTAGGTGGTGTCTATGGGTGAGATTCGACCACTCCCTATATAATGAGTCAGTAGGTGTCATGGAAAAGGTGTGCAGAATGCTCTCTTTGTCAGTAGGTGACGCTTTCTTGGAGGAACAGGCTACGCTATTATTTTTATGTCCTGTTATCAGCTCTTGTTCCTGTAGAGAGAACTCTAGTGCTTCAGGTGGTGGGTTGGGCCCTGGGACTTCTAGGTGTGTCCTTTTCTCTCCCTCAGTGAGGGCTGGTCTAGGAGAGAGTCCGGGCGTAGTTTGGTTGGGTAACGCCGCCCTCAGGCCCCACAAATGTCATCATCAGGGGTCAGAGTTCTGTTCTCTGCTTCCAGGCAAAGCTGACAGGGAGGGGCTGGAATGGCCCTGCTCAGTCAGAGAGTCTGCGTGTGGGGGTGGGGCTGTCCGAGACCCGCAGTCTGGAGCGGGCCTGGCCTCTTTTCACCGCCCCCAACTCTGCGGCTACTCCTGGGCCTCTGCCAGCAAGCCAGACCACATGCCACTAGGCCTCCGCTGGCTGTGATTCCGGCGGGGAGGTTCCCTGCGCAGGAGAGCCACCTGGGCTGGGTTCACGGCCTCCCTTTGGGGGAAGGGTTGCCCTCTAGGATGCTGATCTGCCCCTGAAGGCACACACACCTCAGCAGGATTTTCACGTATATCCCTTCTGTGCCCCGGGCAATGCAAGGCCTCAGTGCATGGATGTATTCTGCAGGTCTGACCTCTGGGTTCCAGAGTTCAAACTATATCCCCACCAGGGAGAGCAGTTCCAGTCCCAATTCACCCACAGGGAGCCCACACTAGGTCTATGTCTCTTCACCTCAGGGTCTGCCCCGTTCCTGGGATCACCATGTCAGCAGCACTTGGGAGGGCTGGCGGGCAGAGAGCTCTCAGTCTGAGTTCCCCTTAGGCAGCTGTAGGGCCCCAAAAGGGAAGGTCCCGTTCCCTGGAGGTGCCTCCGGCTGGTGGCTATATTGTTTCTCTGTCTCTCTAGGCAGCCGAGGGTAGGGTCAGGGGAGGGGAGGAGGAGGCAATATGGCACCTGCCATGCGGCTCAGGTCTGTGCTCACGGAGGTGCCCCGAGGGAGTTGGGAGCCTGGTGCTGCATCCGCTACTGGCTTACTGCTCACTGGTGGCGGCCGTCGCTGGGCTAGTGTCTGCAGGTCTCCTCACCCGCTGGGGAGCCCACCAGCAGTCTGGGATGCAGGGGAGGGGAAACGGCAGATCCACCTACCCTTCCTGCTGGTCTCCGGGCTGCTCCGGGAATCCCAGCTTCCAGTTTTCCTCCGTGACTTCCTCCTGTGGTCTCAGGTACTCCTCCTTCCGACCCTCATCCGATGTAGGCTTGTCTTCTTGCTTCTTTCTTCTAATTTCTGCTAGAATCTGTCTTTTCTGCAGAGACACTCTGTCTGGCGGTGTTTTCATCCTCCATCTTCTCCAGTTGAGAATGAAGTATTTAAGGACAAAGAGTCATGCTTGCTGCAGCTTCCTTTTAAGTAATTCAACCAAAAAATGCATCCATACATACTTATCCAAGAAAGTACATTCATATATGCATATACATACATATGTATGAATCTGTGACTCTGCTCTGTGGAATATTTGTCCTTGTTAATTATCCTCCTTGGCCTTGTATGAGGAGATTGTATAAATTTTATACCCTTCATCTTGCTACTTCAGTTTTGGAGTATATTAGCCACTAGGCTATGTTGCAACAGCAAGCAATTCTACAATCTTCTCAGCTTAATGGTAAAACAATTTATTTCTTAATCATAAAGAATCTGCTGTGGGTTCAGATGACCCACTAGGAGAGCTGTCCTCCCTGTGTGGGCTCAACATTCCATGCAACTGTGATCTTAGAGCATTTTCATAGCGACATTTGCTTCTGTAATTGCCATAGCAGGGAAGAGTGGGTTGGAGAGTCAATCATCAGCAACTAAACTGCATCATTTCTGATTACATTTTACTGGCCAGAGCAAATCATGTAACCATGCCTATCTTCAAAGAAACTGTGGCAGAGTGTACTTTGCAAAGATACCTGTAGGAATTCTTTCTCACTCAAATGCTCTTCTACAACATCACTTTGCCACTTCTTGTCAAAGCAGTGAAGCCAACTTCCCCCACTCACTTAAATCTGGATGGGCTATGATTATTTCAACCAATAGAGCCTGGTGAAAGCATCACTACGTGATTTCTGAGGCTGGGTCATAAAATGTGATGCCACTTATGTCTAGTTTCCTATAATATTCATATTTGGATCCCTGAGCCACCATGTAGGAAGTCCAACTACTCTGAAGCTACTGTGCTGTGAGGAGCCAAGCCACATGGAGAGGCCACAGGCAGGCACTCAGTGAGCAGCCATACTTTTGCATCATCCTGAGCATGTGGGTGATGATTCCAGATCCTTGTTTTCAAATCACCCCCAGTCTTTGGGTCTTTCAGTCTGAGGTCTCACAAATTGTAGAGCCAAAATAAAACATCCTACTCCTCTACTATAGAATGAATGTTGTGCCCCTCTCCCCCATTCATATGTTGAAACCTAACCCCATTGTTATGGTATGGGAAGTGGGATATGATTAGGTCATGAGGGTGGAGCCCTCATAAATGGGATTAGTGCCCTTACAAAAGAGACCCCAGAGAACCTGCTCATCCCTTCTGCCTTGTGAGGACATAGCAGAAAAACAGTCATCTGTGAGCCAGGAAGTGGGCCCCCATCAGACACAAAATTTTCTGCTGCCTTGATCTTGGACTTTCTAGCTTCCAAAACTGTGAGAAATAAGTGTAGTTTAAGCCACCCAGTCTATGATATTTTTGTTATAGCAGTCTGAATGGACTTAGATGTCTACCTGTCAAAATCCCTGACCCAGAGAATCCATAAGTATAACAACATAAAATAATTTTTGTTTTAAGATAATAAATTTTGGAGGTAGTTTATTATACTGTGATAGCATCTAGAACATGTAAAAATACCTGGAAGTGGGATGCTATTGTAACAAAAACCTAAAATGTGACATTGGCTTTGGGAACAAATAACAAGTAAAAGAGGGAAGGGCCTTTGAAAGGCTGTTGATCAGAAAAGTGGGGAAAATGTTAAAGGAAATGAAGAAAATGTTATTGGAAGGTGGAAGAAAAGAAATCCTCATTACATAGTGGCAGAAAATTGAGGAAAACTGTTGTATGCAGTAATGTGGCAATAAAAAAAATCGACCTAATAAATGAATGAGTCTGGCTAACGAGATTTCCAGAAAGAATGTTGAAAGTGTCAACTGGGTTCTTTTAACTGCATATTAAATGTACAGATTGAAATAGATGAACCAAAAAATACATTTTTCAGTTGTCAAGCAAAATGTTAAAAATACATGCAAGAGTTAGGATTTGCTGAATTCAAAAATAAAACTATTTTTTCACCCTGTATCTCCTAGATGAAGCTCTCAAAGTAGAGAAGGTTTTTAGGGCAACAATCACACCCACAATGCAATAGGAAACTGTCTCAGGGTAAAGATGACATCCAAAGTGTAACTTAAAAACCCTTTGTTAAAACCTCAGAAAGATTTAGCATGGTTCCTCATGGACACTTTCAAACAGAAAAAGGGCTTTTAAAGTTCCTGAAGGCATGCCTTGTGGATTCTCTCTGTTAAATAATAGTGATTCTGAGAATCTTAGGGTATCATTCCACAGCAGCCTAACAGGGGGCCCAAGTAGAGAAAGACTTATGTTGAAGAGTTTTGGGTATGCCAATTGTACAATAATATTGATTATAAGTTGATTCACAGGAAGCCCATAAAGTTTTTAAAGGAATTATATCAACTAAGACCTAAAGGAAGAGGCAGTATAAAATGAAGGGAGGCCTTTGGGTCTCTGAACTATTGTGTGTAGGAAGTATCCTGAGAGGTTTACTTAGATATAACACAAGCTATTTGGAAAAGGAGGGATGATTCAGAGGATAGAACCAAAAACCCAGAGGACAGAGCCAGTAGTCATGCTGAACAACTCTCAGACAGTGAGATTGAGCTCTTAGTAACAAACTGACAGCATGTACCTGGCTGTATTTTAATATTACTATGGTCCGGTGATGCCGTGTCCCTTCTTTTTATCCCATTTTTGGAGGAAGTGTCATGTCTATAGTGGTTATGCCACACCTAAAGTTTTAAAATTCGCAAATGGTAGGGGTTTTACTTTTCATTTTTAATGCCTAGTTTTATTGCATTGTGAGAAGACAGTACTTTTTCCTCCTTCACTTTTTTCAGTCAAAGTTGTCTATGTGGGATAATGTAATAAATTTTTGGTTCATGTTTCATAGGCACCCACACAGAAGAGGGCAAAACTTCACATTAATTTTATATTTGATAAATGATATAAATAGATTTTATTTTAATTATATTTATGCTCTTTAATAGCTTTAAAAGACTTGGGAACTTAATGAATTTATATGTATTTCTCACATCTCCTGTACTTTTTGCTTTATAAAGTTGATACTTATGTTATTAATATGTGGGACATAAATATTCATCTCTGCTATAACTTTATTATAAATTTTACCCACTGATATAATCAAGTGCTCTTCTATTATTTTTTGATATAGAGTAAACTCATCTAACAATACAAGTATGATTCCCGTAATTTTCATTATTTCATTTGCCTGATGTTCATCTGATCATTCTTTATGTTTTCATTTTGATGAATCACATTGTTTTAGATCCGTCTCTTTTAAATGTAAAGGTGGACTTTGTTTTGTGATTTTATCTAAAATCTTTTTCTTTTAATAGTTGAGCTTGTAAAGCAGACAAAAATATACTTTGGGGAAAAGATTCTCTCTTCAATAAATGGTGCTGGAAAAACTGGTTAGCAAGATGCAGAAGAGCGAATCAGGATCCCAACCTCTCACCTCTCACAAAAATTCACTCAAGATGGATAACAGATTTAAACCTAAGGCATGAAAGTTTAAGAATCCTAGAAGAAGATGTTGGGAAAAACCTATCAGATATTGGTCTAGGCAAAGAATTCATGAGGAAGACCCCCAAGGCAATCACCGCCGCATCAAAAATAAACAAATGGGATGGGATCAAATTAAAAAGTTTCTTCACTGCCAAGGAAATGATCATTAGAGAAAATAGACAACCCACAAAGTGGGAGAAAATATTCGCTCTCCACACTTCTGATAAAGGTCTAATAACAAGAATCTACCTAGAACTTAAAAGAATAAACAAGAAAAAAATAAAAAAACCCCATCAAGAAATGGGCAATGGAAATGAACAGAAACTTCTCCAAAGAAGACAGAATAATGGCCTGCAAACATATAAAAACATGTTCAACATCTCTAATCATTAGAGAAATGCAAATCAAAACCACAATGAGAAACCACCTAACCCAAGTGAGAATGGCCTGTATCAAGAAAACCCAAAACAACAAATGCTGGCGAGGATGCGGAGAGACAGGCACACTCTTACACTGCTGGTGGGACTGCAAATCAGTGCAACCTTTGTGGAAAAGAATTTGGAGATACCTCAAACAGCTAGAAATAGAAATACCATTCAACTCAGCAATAACATTGTTGGGCATCTACCCAAAGAACATAAGTCTCTCTATTATAAAGACATCTACACCCGAATGTTTATAGCAGCACAATTCACTATTACACGGTCATGGAAACTACCCAAGTGCCTGTAAATTCATGAGTGGATAACTAAAATGTGGTATATGCTCACAATGGAATATTACTCAATCCTAAGAAACAACAGTGAGCTAGCACCGTTTCACTGTTTGTGCTATCCTAGATTAAGCTTAAGCCCATGATATAAACCAAGATGACACAAGATCTGGAAAATGGGCTCCACATCTACTCACCATCCAATTGGTACTGACTGACTAAAACTATGGTGCTCAAAAAACAGTAGTGTTCAACAGGGATTTGGCGGGGGGGGGAGACCCACATCTTAAGGAATTGGCGAGCATTGTGGGGGGGAAGGGATTACCTCTATTCCTTTTTAGGGAGAGGTAAAGATATACATTGTAACCAAAATGTCTGAAAAAAATCTGTAATTGGGAAGTGGGCAGGTGAAAGGGGGGAGGCGGGGAAGGGTATGTACTTACATTGTGGGTGTGGTGTGCACCACCTGGAGGCTGGACAAGCTAGAAGCTCTGGCATATCTGGGTGGGGGAGAGGGGGCAGGGGCAAGATATATATATATATATATATATATATATATATATATATATATATTTTAGCTTGTAAACAACATTTATTTCTCACAGTTCAAGGAGGCCATGAAGTTAAAGATCAAGGTGCCAGCAGATTCAGTGTCTGGTGAGGGCCCTTCCTGGCTCATAAACAGTGTCTTCTCACTGCGTCCTCACATGGCAAAGGGGCGAATGAGCTTTCTTCAGCCTTTTAAAAGGAGTCCTAATCCCGTCCATGAGGACAGAGCTCTCATGACCCAATCATCTCTCAAATGGCCCGTTTTCTTTTTTTATTTTTATTTATTTATTTATTTTTATTTTGGCATATGATGGGGATACAGATTTTAAGGTTTCAATAAATGTCCTTTCTCCCCTCCCCCCACAAGTCTGAGTCTCCAGCATAACCATCCCCCAGACGGTGCACTTCTCACTCATTATGTATGTATCTACCCATACCCCCCCGTCCCCATGCCCAATACACTATTATTCTAGTACCTATGTGTCCACTTATGTGCTGCTCATTTAATACCAGTTTGCTGGTGAGTATATGTGGTTCCTGTTTTTCCATTCTTGGGATACTTCACTTAGTAGTATGGGTTCCAGCTCTAACCAGGAAAATATTAGATGTGCTATATCAAGATTGTCTCTCAGAGCTGAATAGTACTCCATGGTATACATATACCACATTTTATTAATCCATTCTTAGATTGATGGGCATTTGGGCTGATTCCACAGCCTTGCGATTATGAATTGTGCTGCTATAAACATTCGAGTGCAGGTTTCTTTCTTGTAGAGTGTCATTGGATCTTTTGGGTAGATGCCCAGTAATGGGATTGCTGGGTCAAATGGTAGATTCACTAGTATCGCTTTAAGGTATCTCCATATTGCTTTCCATAGAGGTTGAACTAGTTTGCCGTCCCACCAGCAGTGTAGGAGTGTTCCTCTCTCTCCGCATCCACGCCAGCATTTGTTGTTTGGGGTCTTTTTGATAAAGGCCATTCTCACTGGAGTTAAGTGATATCTCATTGTGGTTTTGATATGCATTTCTCAGATGATTAGAGATGTTGAGAATTTTTTCATATGTTTGTTGGCCATTCTTCTGTGTTCTTTAGAAAAGTTTCTGTTCAAGTCCTTTGCCCACTTTTTAATAGGGTTATTTGATTTTTTCTTGCTGATTTTCATGAGTTCTAAGTATATTCTAGTTATCAACCCCTTATCGGATGCGTAGGATGCAAAAATTTTCTCCCACTCTGTAGGTTGTCTGTTTACTCTCATGACTGTTTCTTTGGCTGTGCAGAAGCTTTTTAGTTTGATCATGTCCCATTTATTTATTTTTGTTGCTGCTGTGATTGCCTTTGGGGACTTCTTCATAAACTCTTTGCCTAGGCCAATGTCTAGGAGAGTGTTTCCAACATTTTCCTCTAGAATTCTAATAGTTTCGTACGTTAGGTTTAAGTCTGTTATCCAGCATGAGTTGATTTTTGTGAGAGGTGAAAGGTGTGGGTCCTGCTTTAGTCTTCTATAAGTGGCTATCCAGTTTTCCCAGCACCATTTATTGAAAAGGGATTCTTTTCCCCAGTATATGTTTTTTTCTGCTTTGTCAAAGATTAGATGGCTATATGAGGATGGTTTTATATCAGGATTCTCAGTTCTGTTCCATTGGTCAATATTCCTATTTTTATGCCAGTACCAGATTGTTTTAATTACTACAGCTTTGTAATATAGTTTGATATCTGGCATATTTATACCTCCCATTTTGTTTTTGTTGCCTAGAATTGCTCTTGATATTCGTGGTCTTCTTTGGTTCCATACGAAGCGTAAAATTATTTTTTCTATATCCATGAAGAATGTTGATGGGATTTTAATAGGTATTGCATTGAATCTGTAGATTAGTTTGGGTAGTATAGACATTTTAGTGATGTTGAGTATGCCAATCCACGAGCATGGAATGGATTTCCATCTGTTTACATCCTCTGCTATTTCCTTCCTTAGTGTTTCATAGTTCTCCCTGTAGAAGTCTTTTACCTCCTTGGTTAAGTATATTCCTAGGTACTTTAATTTCTTTGTTGCTATTGCGAAGGGAATTGAGACTTTGATTTGGTTCTCGATTTGATTGTTGTTGGCGTATATGAATGCCTCTGATTTCTGTGTATTGATTTTGTATCCTGAGACTTTACTAAAATCATTTATCAGTTCCAGGAGTTTCTTGGTTGAATCTTTAGGATTTTCTAAATATAATATCATATCATCAGCAAACAGTGAAAGTTTGATCTCTTCTGCCCCTATTTGGATACCTTTAATTCCACTTTCCTGTCTGATTGCTGTAGCCAGGACTTCCAGCACTATGTTGAATAGAAGTGGAGATAGTGGGCAGCCTTGTCTGTTTCCAGTTCTAAGTGGGAATACTTTCAGTTTTTCCCCATTCAGTATGATGTTGGCTATGGGTCTGTCATATATGGCGTGTATCATTTTTAGGTATGTCCCTTCTATGCCTATTTTATTGAGTGTTCGTATCATGAAAGGGTGTTGAATTTTGTCAAAAGCTTTTTCTGCATCTATTGAAAGAATCATGTGGTCTTTGTTTTT
>VSMD01073547.1:0-42193 GCA_008750895.1 Mirza zaza
TCAGAGCAGGGAAATGAAGAAGCTTAGGCCAGGGAGGAGTGTTGATGGTGGTGGTCCTTCCCTCACTGGCAGCACCTTCCCAAGGGGAATTTCTGGGCAAAGCACAGTATCTGCACACCTGGAGAAATGGTGCCAGGGCAGGCTAAGGGACCACAGCAAATAGACCCACAAAATCCTTGTGGCAAAGACACAAAAGATGTTCACTTCTGCTTCATGTTCCCAATCCAAAGAAGCTGGTCCTCCTTCGTGTGGTGCTTGAGTTCTCAGACTCCTTTCGTCCTCTGGTTTCTCTGTCCCCAGGGCTTTGTCAAATGCTCCCAGACAGGGAAGAGGGAACTTTTAAAAGTTTTGGCTCAGCGACCTTAGGGCAGATGAAGATTTCTTAGGACACAAGAACAAATCAACACACAAAAGTTTTTTTCAATGGACAAAAGATTTTAAGGCATTCACAAAAGGGGATCTATAAATGGCCAGGAAGTACATCAGAGGATGCTTGATATCATCAGTTATCAAGAAAATGCAAATTAAGACCACAATGAAATGCCATGACACACCCACCGGAATGGCTAAAATCAAATGGACTGACATTATCAAGTGTTGGCAAGGGTGTGGAGTAGCAGGAACTCTCACATATTGCTGAACCTAGACTGGCACAACTACTGTGGAAAACAGTCAGGTGCTTTCTTGTGGTTAACTGTGCAGCTTGTATGACTCAGCAATGCCATTCCTGGAGTGTAACCAAGAGAATGGAAATTATAGGTTCATATGGAGGCTGGACGCAAACACACATAGCTTTATGTATAATAGCCGAAAACTACAAACAAACCAGTGTCCGTCACTAAGTGAACAGAAAAACAAATTGTGGCACATTCATACAACAAAAGGCTACTTGGCATAAAAAGGAAAACAGGACTGATACACAACCACATGGGCGAATTTCAAAACATGATGTGAAGCAAAAGTAGCCAGCCCAGAGGACTCCCTGTTGCATGATTCTATTTATACAAAATCCAAGAAGATGCAAAACTAATCTATGACAGAAAGCAAATCAGTGGTTGCCCAAGGGTGGGAGAGATTTATTTCCAAGGAACGTGATCAAACCCTCTGTGGTCATGGAAGTGTTCTGTAAGTTGACTGTACCAGTGGTGGTACACAGCAATATGGTAGTGGGATCATGCATCCAACTGTGTCTTTTTAAAGGGTACATTTCATTGTATGTAAATTATACCTCAATAATATTGATTTTTTTAAAAAAGGAAGGGGGACTGGGTGCTGTGGCTCACGCCTGTAATCCTAGCACTCTGGGAGGCCGAGGCAGGCGGATTGCTCGAGGTCAGGAGTTCAAGACCAGCCTGAGCAAGAGCGAGACCCCGTCTCTACTAAAAATAGAAATTAATTGGCCAACTAATATAGATAGAAAAACTTAGCCAGGCATGGTGGCGCATGCCTGTAATCCCAGCTACTCGGGAGGCTGAGGCAGCAGGATTGCTTGAGCCCAGGAGTTGGAGGTTGTGAGCTAGGCTGACACCATGGCACTCACTCTAGCCTGGGCAGCAAAGCGAGACTCTATCTCAAAATAAATAAATAAATAAATGAAAGGGAAGGGAAGAGGGAGTCTTAGCCCAGAAAGTGCACACATAACTTCTGCTCAGATTCCAGTGGTTAGACCCATCCATCCATCATGAGGCTAATCCAACTTCCAGGGAGGCTGGGGAGTGTAGTCTGGCTGTGTGGCCAGAAAGAAGAAGGAAATTAGTTTTGGTGAATGACAGCAGCTTCTGCCACACCCCACTGCTACTACCCAGAGGGCTGCTAGAGAGGCATTCTGGGGCAGGTTTGCAGCTGGGGATGAGAGCTGGGTCGCTGCTGCGAGCTGACGCATGCCCCAAGGCTGGGCTGGAGGCAGCCCCTTCCCCTGGGAGGAGGTGGGAGAAGTTCCATGCTGTGACTCAGGCTGCATACTCATCACAGGCAGGAAGTCGTGTGTGCCTGGAGCCCACTCACAAACCCCACTTGCATCTGAGTCACTGCACAGAAAAGGCACCTGTTGCTCAGCAACCGGAGGTCCCAGCAGGCCCCAGCTCCTGGCTATAGATTCTGGCCTAGTTAACCCCTCACCTCCCAGGTAGAGGGAATCTGGCCACCAGCAACTGTATGTCAAAGACCTAGACTCATCTGGATTTGGCTTTACCTGCCGTTCAGCCTGTTCCAGAAAGGGACATCTCAGAATGACTTACAGTCTATTGCACCCTAGTATTCATTGTCCCACTGAGGAAACCAAGGCCCCCAAGGGCCAGAGCCTGCCCCAGATCCCAAAGCTAACCAGTGGTAGAACTGAGACGGAAGCTCCAGGCCTCCTGGCTTCTCCCATGTGTATGCGAGATCATTTTACCCATTAGGTGTGATGGGGAAGGTCCCTAGGGCCACGAAATATTTAGGGCCTGGGAGAGAACCACTGGTTCCAAAATATGAAAAGCAAACAGAAAAGTCAAATTTAATAAAGTGTTTGATTAAAGTTTGCAAAACAGAACGCCGTGTTGGCTTCATGAGTGATGACATTTGGAACATGTAAAACATCTCCTCACATTTGAAAACAGTGTCTAGATTAGCTTTCCGTACCCTTGTGAGATTTCCTGAGCATTCGGGAGGATGTCTGAGACACGCTGACCAACGCGAAATTAAATTAGTTACTAGTGGCCAAATACTTTCAAGAGCAAAATTTAAAAAATTCTTTCAATGTACTTATGGAAAGAAAAGAAATCCGCACGTCATTTAAGACGTGTGTGTTGTATGCGATGGGAGAAGCTTCCAGCAGTGAGGAGGTAAGAGCCCACAAGTGCTACTAGGTGGCTCTGGCTGTGCCACCTCCCCTAGCCAGGGCTTTGCAGCTGGAGCCACAAGCCCCTACCTGGGGCTGTAGGTGGGGGACAAAGAGGACCCAGCTTGGGGGCTGCTGCTCCCTTCCTCACCTGGGGACAATGAAGCATGCTGGGAAAATGCCTTCCCGGGGCAAAATGGCCCCATAGCATTTGTCCCTCCTGAGTAGGAAAGCTTCTCGACTGCAGACAGGACCGGCAGCTGCCTAGGCTGCAGCCGGCAACAGCATCTTCCCAGCCATGCTGAGCATGCTCAAGGCAGCTCCCCACACCCTGCTGAAACCACCGATCCTATTAGCGATAAGGGCCCGGGGAGAAGCTTTATTTCATGTTCCAAGAAGGTTATGCCGATGGAAACAAGATAAAGGCACCGTGCTGGGTTCCTAGCTCTGTCGGGAGCCCCGGAGCACGCTTTCCACCAGCAAATGGTAACGCCGCTTGCTCTCGGGAGCAGTAAGAGATGAACAGTGCTGCAGTCTCTCTTTTGAGGATCCACGGATGGTTTTAAAGTGCCTGGGGAGTCAACCCCAGAAGATCCCTAGAGAGGATCGTGGGGAAGCAGGTCTGGTTTAGGCCAGTTGCTACCCAGGTGATGCTTCACGGAGAAGTGATTCACCATCCTGGGCCTCGATTTCTTCATCTGTAAGATGCAAGGAGGGAGGAGGCTGTCCCGTCAAAGCTTCCCTCCAGCTCTAAAAGCTCAAGGGCTTCAGCTTCCCGCTGGGCCCATATGACTCCTGCCCAGAGCCCTTTTAGTCTTAGTGGCCCAACAGGTGTCTGTCATTCATCTACTGCTATCTACCCGAGTCCCCAGGACCACCTTGGTCCCAAGCAGAGCATCTGCTCTAGGGGCTCCCTGGGCTCCTGCCCCTCTCCACCACCCCCAACAGCCAGTCCCCATCCCTCAGACTGAGTGGGCACCACCAAAACTGGAGTAGCCAAAGGCTTTGGTTATTTAAAATAAAACTTTACAACAGTGTAATTCCATTTACCCATGCCCTGTCATTGGAGCTATCCTGGCCATATATTTTCCATTTTCATACATTACAAACCTTACAATACAACACTATTCTTTTTCCCTGAAGCAGTCATTTGTCTTCCAAAGAAATAAAAAAAAAAGAAAAAAAAATATTTTTTTATATTTACCCACATTTCGCCCTTGCTGGTGTTCTTTATTCTTTCTTTTGTAGCTGAGTTTCTATTTGGTGCCATATCCATTTATCTTGAAGAACTCCCTTTAGCATTTTACGTAGTGAATGTCTGCTCAGCTTTTGTCTGCCTGAAAATGTCTTGATATTGCCTTCAATTTTGATATGAAAAGAATATTTTTCACTGGACATAGAATTTTGAGTTGACCAGCTTCTTTTCTTTCTCCGTGTTCAAGATGCCATTCTATTGTTTTATGATCTCTATTGTTTTTGATGAGAAGTCAGTTACCATCTGTATCATTGTTCTATGTATATAAAGTATTTTTGTCCCTGATTTAAAGTTTTTCCCTTTCTTTGCTTTTCAGTAGTTTGATGATGACGTGCCTAGGTGTGGTTTTCTTTGTATTTAGCTAGCCATGGGGTTTACTGAGTTTCTTGGATCTATAAGTTTATGTTTTCACAAAATCGGAGGAAATTTAGGATATTTTTTTTTTCCATATATTTTCTCTACCCAACTCTTTTCTCTTCTGGGACTCCAATTACACAGTTGATAGAACACTTGATATTGTCTCACAAGTCACTGAGACCATGTTCAATTTTATTTCAATTAACTTTTTTTTCTCTATAGATTGGATGACTTCTTTTGATCTATGTTCCATCTTACTCACCCTTTCTCCTGCCAGCTCCAATTTGATATTAAGCCCTAAATTTTTCATTTCAGCTATTTTACTTTGCAATTCTTGGATTTCCATTTGGTTCTTATTTTTATCTTCTTTTTCTCATTTGTTCAACATTATGATCAAGTTCATGTATATTTTAATAGCTTGTTTACAAAGATTTTGTTAGCTAATTTCAACATCTGAGTCATTTTAGGTCTATTTCTATTGACTGTTGACTATTTTTCTGTTTCTTTATGTCTAGATATTTTTGATTATATACTGATCATTGTGGGCAATATATTGTAGAGACTCTGGATTCTATATTTTCTCTAGAATGAGTGTTGAGCTTTTGTTCTACTACGCAGTTAAGTTACTTGAACTCTTAGAGGCTTGGCTTAATATGTCAACAGAGCAGATCTATTTCAGTTTTGCCCTTAGTCCCAGAGCACATCCCTAATCCTTGCACACAACTTCCATTCCTACAGTATTGCCCTTTGGGGATTTTAATGGAAAGCCCAAAGACTTACCAACTCTCTCATCTGGAAGAGCCAAGGTGGCTATGCTCACACATCTGGCAGTTACTCTGGCTGTCCCCAAAGGCTCCTAATTTCACCTCTATCCTCCTATAGACCAAACCAGCTTCCTTGCATGGTAGTCTCAAGATGGTATTCCAAGAGAATAAAAACAGAAGCTTCAAGGTATCTTAAGGCCTAGCCTTGAATGTTGTATAATATCCCTTGTGATGATTAATTTTACGTATCAACTTGACTGGGCCATGGGGTGCCCAGATATTTGTCCAAACATTATTCTGTGTTTCTCTGTGAGATTGTTTTTGGATGAGATTAACATTTGAATGAATAGACTGAATAAAGCACTTTGGCCTCCCAATGTAGATGGGCCTCATCTAATCAGTCAATGATCTGAACCAAAAACAGGCTGAACCTCCCACAAGTAGGAGGAAACGCTTCCTTCCAGACTGCCTTTGACTTGGGGCATTGCCTTTTTTCCTGCCTTCAGACTTGAACAGAAACACAACTGACTCTTCTTATGTCTCAGGCTGGCTGGCCTTTGGACTGGAACTATGCCATCAGCTCTCCTAGTTCTCAGGCCTTTGGACTCCTGGGTCTCCAACTTGCCAACTGTGAGTCTTGGGACTTATCAGCCTCTATAATTACATGAGCCAATGTCACATATATGTATGTGTGTGTATACTTCTCAATTTACAATGGGATTATATCTCAATTAACCCAACGGAAGTTAAAAACATTGCAAGGCAAAAATGCATTTAATACCCCTATAAACCCTCAAAAAATTATGAGTCGAACCATCATTAAGTCAGATGCTCCTTGACTTATAAGGGAGTTACATCCCATTGCAAAGTGGAACCATCATAAGTTGGGGACCATCTGTGTGTGTGTGTGCATGCACATGTATTCTATGTGCTCTGTTTCTCTGGGGAACCCTCACAGATACATTCCTTCTTCCGTAATCTGTTGTTCACAAGTCACAAAGTAGACTTGACCACTGAATGGGAGGAATGACAAAGTCACATTGCAAAGGAGTGTGCATACTGGGATGGCACGACTTCGTAGCCATCAAACAACCTACCATAGCACCCTTTACTATTCTTAAAATGAAATCATAGAAAATAGAGCCAACCTAACCTCAAATGTTTAAAAACTCAAAACAATTCACTAACCATAATATAAGGGAGATATGAAAGGGAAATAATTCGTAATAAAACAATATGCATTTTGACATGTAAATGCTTGGGCGTAATTGCCCTAGAAGACACGATGAAGTCATCAACCTCTTATATTTATATGTGGAGCAACACATGCAGAATGACACAGAAGTGACATGCTGGTGACTCACATTTTATGAGCATCATTACCATCAGTAATGATTTCCCAAATGGTGAACAACTGAGTTGGTAATGTTCAGAACAAAACAAAATATAAAATTCCCTTGATTTATACCATAGTTGTATTCCTACACTATTCAGTATAGATTAAAAACTGAGCCAAAAAGTTCATATGTTCTGGATTCAGATAAGTAGAAACAAGTTTTGCACCTCCGAGAACGTCTGGACACACATTTGAAGTCCAGCAAGATGAGGGATAATTTGTTAGGAACATAGCACAACACCCAGGCACCTCCCGCATGCTTGGTCCAACTAAAACAGCACTGGAAAGTTTGAGGTGCCCCTCGGCGGTGGCACCGCCACTTGAGAGCTATCAGCTTGGGGACTGTTATAACAGGGCTATGGACCAGAACTGCACACTGTGGAAAGGCCCCGCGGTGCACCATCAGAGACAAGGCACCACCCAGGAGAACCACCAGTGAGGTTTTGGGGAGAAAAGAAAGTGCCGCAGAGGAGGCGCCCAGGAGGGGAGTGACAAAAGAAGCAGATACATTGTTCCCAGCAGACACGTGGGTGATGCGAAATGAATGGCTCTGTGTTTCCAATCCGCATCATATAACGGAAAGACTAAGCTACGTGGTCCCTTAGGAAGGGGACAGGCCAGGTGGCCCACCCTCCCCAGGTGCTCGTGGACCCCGTCCTGCCTGCCCCACTCCCAGATTTGGAGCTAGCCCTGGGGAACTTGCTTGCGTTGGACTCTAAAGACACACGAACTGAGTAGGGAGATTGCAGATCATGAGAATGCCTCACACTTTAGTTTTTAAAGCTGCAAACCACCCACCCCCTGAGTTTTACTTGAGGGAAGCTCACAGCCTGATGTGACGAGCGTGGGTGACGCGATTGGGTCCCTGGAGGCAAAGGGAGCCGGCAAAGGCCTGCCCGTGTCTGCACGTGGCGCATGCACTTAGAACGTGATCTATGGGTTGTGGAGTCATTTCTGTTAATTAAAAGCCTCAATATGATTTTGAGGTAAGAGTGCTTGGCCTGCATTTCAGACAGTCCCTGGAGAACCAGGGAAGTGGAGAACACGCCATCTGGCAAAGCACCAAGAAACTTAATCACCTGGGGGAATTCATAGAAAATTGCACTGATGGAGGAGGGATAGACAGAGGGACAAACCGACACACACAATCTCTGCTAACTGTACCAGCAATCGAGGTAGAGAGCAAGTTTCCCCACCAGTGGCCAATGCACCCACCCAGCCCCAGCAGCATCCAGACCCCCGTGCACTCCCTCCTCCAGCCAAAAAGCACAGACGATAGCGGGTCTCACTCCTGTGCACCCTACTCACCCAGGAGTCGGGCTGCTCTTGATTTACCCCCAGAATCAAGCCTCTCATTCCTCGGATTGTGTTTATGCAGGGCCAGGAAAGTGCCGCGCTAACTCGAGGCCATGCGTCTTTGGAAGGAAATCAATACGTAATTATGTGTTCTGTCTGTGCTGCGTGGCCCAGAGCCAGGCTGATTGGGAAACGGAGAAAGTGGAAGCAGAGTGGTCAAGGCCGGCCCAGCGGACACTCCCCGGCTAGGTGGAAGGAGCTGGCGCCAACAACCGACCACCAGGTCCCGGGGTGGCCAACTCTTGGCTGGCACGGCCTTTTCCACTGGAAGTCCTGGGTCAAGTGCAAACAGGCAGAATCAGGGGTACTGGCTCCTTTGCTTCTCTGTATAGGGGATCCCCTGCTGCGTCCAGAGGAGTTGGACTCTGCAGCTCCCTCACCCGCCTGCCCGTCTCCATGCTCTCCCTCTCTGATCTGCCCTGCAGGGGCCCAGCAACCCAAGTGATCTTCCTGAACTGCAAATACAACCATGTCGTTTGCCTGCATAAAGTCATTAGTGAGATGCAGCATGGTGTTAACAGCATCTTAGGTGAAATCAGAAAGGCCCAGGTTTGAGTCCTGCCTGGGCCACCCAAAGACACTTAGTCAAGTCACAGGACTACTCTGCAAACTGGGGGAGGTAAGAGTATCGACCTTACAGGTCTGCTTGTGAGGGGTCTTTGTGACGTTGTGGGCAAAACCTTAGCACAGTGCCTGGCACGTAGCAGGCACCATGTGAGTACTACTCATCATCATCATCGTCATCACCCTAGTTTTGTGGCTTCCTTCCTAAATGTGGTGCCTTCAGTCTCTCCAGGCCTCCGTCCGCACATGCTCAGAAGCAGCACTCAAGCCCTGCGGGGCCCCACCATCTTTCTCCCACCTTTGGTAGGCTCCAGGCTTCTTGGGTGGAGCACCTGGATGCCAGTCACCTCCCAGTGGAGGGGCACTGTGTCCTTTTGGGGGCTTCCCTGTGATGACAGCACGTGCTTGTGACATGGAGGCTTGGCTTGACTGGTGTGGCTGTGGCTGTGGCTGGCTTGAGGCTCAGACCGTGCCAATACCCAGGCTCAGTCTGGGTTCACATTTGGACCTCGGTCCTGGGCCAGGGCCAGAGCTCAATCTGAAAATGGGGTCAGAACTCAGCCTGTGGCCAGAATCAGGGCTCACGCTGGGGCCACAGTTGAGAATCTGCCTGAGGACAAGGAATAGAGTTTCTTGATGTGAAGTTTAAAGATTTCCGTGAACATAACCCATGGCCAAAGCTTTGTGGGCATCCAGCTCCAACTGTGCGGTGGCTGAAATGCATCATCTCCCTTCCTGGTGTTAATGCATCTCCCAGCCCACGTGCAACACGAATGCAGACGTTTTTAAGAACAAGAGGACTGACGTTAGTAATTTGTGTTCTGCAAACCGGGTGTCTGCCAAAACCATTCTGCCACTTGATGCCAAAAAGACACCCCCAACGGCCATATCTCTGTCCCACGTGGCTCCAGGCAGCCAGAAGAAAAGCAAAAATAAACTTCCCATGAATATTTCCAAAGACCCAGGTGCCCCAGGGTATTGAACTCTCTGTATCCAACACCCCTCCCCTGGCAAGAAGAGGAGCAAGAGTCCACTGGGACAGATAGCGTGCATGGCTCCCATAGTCGTGGTGGGCGTGCCGGGAGGTGTGCCCAGGAGCTGGGAGAGAGAGTCAGCATGGGTCAGAGGGCAGAGGAGAGGAGCCTGGGGACCCCTGCATCAGAAGGGACCTGAAGGGAGGTGGCCAGAAGGGACTCAGGAGTAGGGGCCAGGGCTTGTGCCTAAGTGGGGGCCTGTGCACTGTGCTCTTGACCAGGGACAGGAGCCAAGACAGAAGAAACAGTAGACAGAGTCCGGAGGGGAGCTGGTGCCACTTCCGCAGGTCAAGAACTTCCTCAGGTCAAGGTGCTGCCTCGGCCCTCCCCACTGCATGGCTCCAAATGCCACCTCCTCCCTCCACGTCCCACATCCCCTTTCTCTGCGAGGACAGGGGACCTGCCCTTGGGCAGCCTTCTTCTCTGCTTCTCTCCCAAGCCTTGACTTTGCTGGCACTCTGTAGACTCCTGTCTCTATTTCACCCCCCAATTCTTTTACTGAGATGGCTCCAGAAGGCAAATTCTTCCGCAGCATTAAAAAATAATTTATAGAAATAATATTCTTTTAATAAAAGCCACATCGAATTATACAATTTTTATAGTGCATGACTGAACAAGAAAGGTTCGAGCGATTGTAGAAAAATGAAGCTCTCCCATTCCAGCACGCTCTGAACGATCCCACCTCCTCGGGCTACGGTAATATATTGACTTAGAAAGTTTCACTTGCAGTGTCATCAGGCCGAGCCAGACACTCATTCTGCTCCAAAGAGCTCCTCCAAAGACAGCTTCTTTCAGCCTGACTCGTCAATATGCGGGCAGGAAAAACAAACTCACTTCTGCTGCTTCTATACACACACACACACACACACACACACACACACACGTATATATATAATTAAACAGTTAGTGGCTAAATTGCATTGTAATTGATTGCAAAATTGCTTTTTTAATGAGGTTTAGACACTAGGAAATAGCTTTTTTTCTTCAATAGGCCCAAAGTGAACTTGGTCATTTTGACAACAAATTGTCTCCCTGGCCTTCTAGGCACATATAATTTGGAGATTAGTGGAGAGGAGGGTACTGAGCTGCCTCAGAAAGAGATGACTGAAGCCAGAAGTCCCCACTGCCCCAGGTCCCAGCAGGGTGGAGACTTTCTCAGAGTACCCGCATCCCCCTTCCGGTTCCACCCAAGGGTGTCTGCACTGTCAGAACTGGAGGAGTCCTCAGATTACACTGTCTGCACCCCTCAAGGTCCAGTTCAGGATGCTGGAGTGTCTCCTAGGTCTCAGTTCACCTTACTATGTGCCTCTCAGCTGGAGGGAAACATGAGATCCCCTACCCCAGCACACATGACAGAGTGACCCCCCCACCCAGCAAGAACCAGTCAAAACTTCAAGCTTCCCAGAATCTAATAAAGGAAGTCTTCATACTTCATAGTTGCAGAAGATGTGGATGCTGTTCGTGCCCTCCCATATCCCCTGTAAAGCCAGCTCTGTGAATGAATATCGGCTACTAATGGCTCACCATGCCCCATCCTACAGAGCAGTCTGTTGTTGTCGATAAAGTTTTATTGGAACACAGCCATGCCCATTCGTTGACATAGTGTCTGAGACTGAGTTTGCCATACAACGGCGGGGTTGAGTCATTGAAACAGAAACCATATGGCCCACAAAGTGTGACATATGTGCTATCTGGCCCTTTACAGGAAGTTTGCCCTAGAGAATTGCCCTCTGCCAAATGGCAGCCCCCACCTTAAGAGTTACGATGCCCACAGCCAGTGCATGGCTAATGCAGGGATCTAAGGAGCCCACCCCCTTGTATCCAGGCAGGACCAGCTCTGTGGTGTAGCTCAGGCTCCAGGGCTCCCCATGGGGTTCGGCTGAGACGAGAAGCAGCTGAGACCCACATGTGCTTGGCTCCTGCCCCTGCCTGCTCAGGTCTGCTTTGTTTCCCTCCTTCTCTGAGCACTCCCATAGTAAATCACGTGCACCCGAGCCTCTATCTTGGGCCCTGTTTCTAAGGATCCTGACTTTTCTTAATAAGTCACTAACACTTTTTTCCCAATGAACTCTTGGGTGGAAACCTAAGTGTTCAAATAGATGGAACAGAGTATCGGGGGAGTCCAGCACAGTCAGTGCCCCCGAAGCCCCTTCTTGGAATTCCAAAGACCTGCAAAGTGCCACTGGTAAGTCACTACCTGGGCAGGGTGCTCTTCCTCCTCTGCCAGGAGCCTCCCAGACTCCCCGGTCCTGGAAATCACTCCCAAGACCTGCACCCAGGCACTCAGTACCACCTGCTTGCTCCCACGGTGGCTTGTGCCTGGATTTCTCTCTCTGCCACATCGTGAGCTTTTCTGAGATCCATTCACCTTCTTCTTACCTTACCCAGAATGCCCATCGTGCCCTCATTCATTCATTCATTCGCTGTAACATTTCCGCTGGCACTCCACAGTATGTTTGGCACTGGCACTCCAGAGATGAGTAAGACAGGATTCCTGCCCCCACACGCTCACGGAGCGAGAGGGAAGAGAAGACAGAAATAGGAGCATTGGCAGACGAGCAGTCAGGTAATCGGAAGAGCCTTTGCAGAGGAAGGAACACTTGCACTGGGCTTTAAAGGGTGGGTAAGAGTTGGCGGGGGTTGAAGCCAGAGGGACTCAGTGCTCTCTGCTCATGTTGGGTGTTCAGTCGATGTTCGTGGGGTGAAGCCATGAGGAGGTGACCATGGCGGTGACCAGGCCACAGCCAGAGGACCATGACTCAAGTCTGGGGCTGAGTCTGCAGTCCTTGCCCACCTCTCTGGGTGACTTTGGGTAAGTCCAACTGCTTGATTTAGAGGCCGGTTCCTCTGTTGGACACTGGAGGGGGTGTGAGTGTGAACTAAAATAGATACGATCTCTGCCCTCCTGCAGCTCATAGTCTCAAGGTGGCCACGGGCAGACGCACCTACACAACTGCACATTTCAGCCTTGTGCTGTCTGGTGAAGGAGACAGACACTAACCAAATGGTCACACTATATGCGCAAGAGTCCAGCTGGGACGGTGCTAGCGTGGTGTTAAGAGAGCTGAAAAGAGAGGGAGCCAGGACCTAACCAAGGGGATCGGATACACCTTCCCAAAGGGGAGGTGGACAAAAACCAAGCAAAGAGGCCAGAAACGTGTGCTCTAGAAGGAAGAGCCTCTGAAAAGCCCTGCAGGGAGGGGTGGGGGCGAGAGTCATGACAATCACACGTGACTGAGGGTATTTTCACCAGGGAGAGCTCAGAAAATGAGAAGAGGGAGGTAAAAGATAAGGGCAGAGAGGAAAGCAGAACCCTTGGGCCAGGAAAGCAGCTCTGTGTGGTCAGGAAGGGCAGTAAGACGGGCGTAGCAGCAGCAGGTTGGCTGCACCTAGAAACGGATCGCTCTGGTTTCTATGAGAAGAAGAGATGCAAGGAGGCAGGAGGGCACGCAGCAAGTCCAGGCAGGAAGTGGTAACAGCGTGGAGGAGGTCGTGGAGGTGGAGAAAAACGGGCAGATCTAGGAGATATTTAGGAGGTGAAGTTGACGGGACTTGGATGTGATTGAGTGTGGCAGGAGAAGAGGAAGGGGTCAAGGGTGTGTCTGCCTCAGGCTTCTGGAAGATCGTGGGCATCGCTGGCTGAGACAGAGTCAGCGGTCCCTTTTCAGCCTCGGTCTCCCGCTCTGTACACCGAGGTGTGGCACGATGTCCCCCAGGGCCCCTCCGGCACTGGCGTCCTAACAAGAGATCGATCACAGTGCCAAGTGTTCCGGCGTTAGAGGTCATTTAATCCTCCCAGCAGTCTCAGAAGTCAGGTCTGTGATTATCCCCGCTTTAGAGGACAAAGACTCAGAAAAATGAAGGCATCTGTCCAAGGTCACCCAGCTAGTCCGCGGCAGACACCGGATTCAAACCCGGGCCATCTGAATCCGGAGTGCGTGTTCTCACCCGCCTCCCACGCTATTCTGGGCTCCATCCCAGACCCCGGGAGGCCCCGCCGCTCACCTTCCTTGTCCCTGGGCTGCTATGTGACCCCTGCTGCCCTGGCGTATCCTTCAAGGACTCTCCCCACAACGTTCGAGCAAGTTCAGTTTGTCTCTGCCACGCAGTCCTGTGTCAATGACCTTAGGGAATCAGCTCTGCGGAGATTAAAACACAGACTCGTGGAGAAGTCTAGAAGCAGTGGCCAACCCCAACCCAGCGGTGCAGATGACTAGCATATCCCTCATATTAGCGTGTGGTCGCTTGGAGTAACACTAGCTGCTGCTGAATAAACCCACAGAATGTCAGGTCTTAATGCAATTAAAGATTATCTCTCACTTAGAGTGGGCGTCCCTGGTTGGCACACAAATTTCTTTGACATAAAAATTCAGAGATCCAAGGCCGGGCGCGGTGGCTCAAGCCTGTAATCCTAGCTCTCTGGGAGGCCGAGGTGGGCGGATCGTTTGAGCTCAGGAGTTCGAGACCAGCCTGAGCAAGAGCAAGACCCCATCTCTACTATAAATAGAAAGAAATTAATTGGCCGACTAATATATATAGAAAAAATTAGCCGAGCATGGTGGTGCATGCCTGTAGTCCCAGCTACTTGGAAGGCTGAGGCAGCAGGATTGCTTGAGCCCAGGAGTTTGAGGTTGCTGTGAGCTAGGATGACGCCAGGGCACTCACTCTAGCCTGGGCAATAAAGTGAGACTCTGTCTCAAAAAAAAAAAAAAAAAAAAAAAAATTCAGAGATCCAGGTTTCTTTCCGTTTTCTGTCCCCACCGTCCTCTAGGGCAGGGCTTGGCAGACTCTTTCTGTGAAAGGCCAGATAGTAGACATTTGAGGGTTTGAGGGCCAGACCACACCTGTCACAGGTACTCAGCACTGCCCTTGACGTGCCGAAGCAGCCACAGACTGCACGTTAAAGGAGCGGGCACGGCTGTGTTCCAATAAAACTTTATTAAAGAAAACAAGCGGCAAATGGACATCGCCATGTCACAATAAAACTTCATTTTAAGCAATTTAATTTATTTAAACTTGAAACTTATTTTAACTTTATTTGGAATTTATTTAAAGTTTATTTTGGGTTTATTTAAAGCAAATAGCAGACCAGATTTGACTGAGCAATCACTTTCTAGCAACAAAGCCACACCGTGGAATGGCAGCAGGGACATTTGGTAGTCGGCTGCTCGGCCATCAGCTCTGGGAACTCGGGTCCAACGCCACCTGCTGAGCTTCTCCTGCATGTGGTGGCTTCTGTGCTCCACCTGGGCATCCGGGGGAACTTGCGATGCTGCTCCAGCCCCGGAAGGATCAGAGTCTGGTTTAAACTGGAAAAGATAAAGAGCTCACTCCTAACATAAGACTTCAACTTCCTTTCTGAGGTTTTTGGTTTTCAAGCGGGTGCCAAAAAATGCCAGGCTGAAAGCCACGGTGGAGACATCCCAGGGCAGGGCCCATTCTGTTTTATTCACCATGGAATCCTGGAGCCCAGCACATGGCCTGGCACACAGAGGGGCCCCAGTATTTGTTGAATGGGTGACCCTGAGACTCACCTGCAGAGCTAATCTAAACTAGGAAATCCGTCTTAGATCTACACAATGTCAAACCTTCAAAGGAGGGTCACGTTCATCCAAACGGAAGAGTAAAAACTTAGATGCATCATGTACACATTTGGTCTACAAGAGGAATTCTAGTCCTATCTGGAGCCAGAAGACCTAGCTCTAAGGGTCTGTGACAATACAAGCCACAGTGTTGTGATGCTGTACAATTCTTCACAGCTTTTAGGGTGCATCTGTAGCCATGAGTTCACGTGAAACCTCATGCGTGACACGAAGTAGACAAGGCAAGCTCCATTCTCCCCATTTTACAGACACGGATACTGAGGACCTCAGAGATGAAGTGCGTCCCTCAAGGTCACTTAACTAGAAGGTCCTGGAACCAGACCTGGCAGCCAAGGCTGATTTTGGAGCTGATAAATTCCTATCTCCTCCTGGCCTGTAGCCCTGGCTGGAGAACATACCAGCCATTAAGTGTGGGTTTCTAGAATTTAACTCATATTTTTAATTTTTGTACCAACTCGCATCTTCCCTGAAGAGAATCGGCCTAAGGCATGTGTGTATTTCAAATGAAAGCAGTTCTGATTCTGTAAAGTTTATGAAATGAAGCCCCCAGGAGCACGTCTCAAGAACGAGATTAGATTTGCACAAAATCAAGAGACAGGGGCTGGGAGACACTCTCTTATGCTGTGACCTCTGGCAACTCACTTCCTCACTCGGTAGTTTACTCTCTCAGCTGTTACACGAGGGGGTGGGGTCAGATGCTCGCTGGAGTCTTTCTCTACTCAAAGAAAAATGCTAGAATCAATTATCTCTGGGCAGTAGGCCAATATTTTTACATTCTCTCAATAACCCACTCAGTAGGCTGAAAGGGAAGGCAAGGGTATTTGGGGTTCAAGCAAAGGAGGCTGGGGCGAGCTCTCCCCTGGGCCACACAGTGGTCTCTGGATCTGAGTGGCCGGTCAGAGAGATTGGGGAAGGCAGGTAGGTGCCACTGAGTCCTTACAGGTGCCTACCTATCACCTGGAACATCATGTGACCTTCTCAGACGCACGTACACAAGCACTGCTATTCCCAACCCATCACGTTGGAAGAACTCTGACCTCTGGACAGCATCTATCTCTGTCTCTCTCTCTCTCCATCTTTGGAAAGTGATAATTATTGTGATTATGAGCCACTGATGCAATAATAACCAGCACGAACTGGAGTGGCCGCAGCAGCCAGCACCTTGAGCCACGGTGCAGGGAAGGAAGCTGGGTGGTCAGCTCTCCGCCGGCACAGAGCGCCGGACCCTGGCTCCGCCCTGAGTCTGCCCCGGCCGGCGACGCCCTGGGTCGGTCCTCTGCCGAGCCACCCGGCCAAGAGGGGCAGAAGGAAAGCAGGCCGGAAGCTGGGCTGGGGGGAATTTCCAAATGAGAGCCCGTGCGCTGCGAAGGAAGCATCTGACGGCACCTCTCGGGGGTTCGTTCTGAATAGTAACGCGTGACATGCCGAAGTCAAGATTTTTATTTCTTATTTTTCAAAAGCCGAGTTGATGGGAGCAAGCTCACAATACAAACAGTGGTGATTGCAATCACTTGCCGTTCCCATAGCAACAGACAAGATTAAAAGGGCAAACAACGGAGCTGGGACTCTCTTCAGATTAAACTCTCCCAGTTTTAATTGCCAGGCAGCACGCTGACACATGGAGTCCCCAGCTCACGGCTGAACAGAATCGAAACCTCTCCCCAGTTCCTCAGAGGCGGCCATGCAGGCTGACCACCCTGGCCCTCACTCCTCCTGTCCGGGGCATGAAGCACAACTGAAGGCATCGGGTCACTCCTTGAACACCTCCGGCGACGGGGAGCTCATTCTAACTGGCTGGACATGGTGGGGTTCAACAAAGGGGCCATCTTAGCAGTCAGGGGCTAAAGCCATGAGGGCTGGGCTGAGGCCACTGAAATAGGAATGAAAAGATGAAGGTCAGTGAATTTTAATCAAAGTCAACATTTATGGAAGCATGGTTCTCAGTGTCCTGCCCTTGACCTCAGAGGAGCGGCACCAATAACTTACGCTCAGCAGAGAATTCCCATGTGTCACATACGCGGTGCCAGTCACTCTTTATGTGTGACCTCACCTAACCCCCGAAGCAGCCTGCAGCGAGATTATGATTCCTAGCTTGCAGATGAGGGGGCTGCAGCGTGCGTGGGGAGAGTAAAGCCAAGGTCGCATGACTGGAAGCAGCAGAACCAAGACGGAAACTCAGGCCCCATTTCACCCCGGACCCCACACCTTTGCCACCGCTTTGCCCCTGCACGAAGTAAATCAGCTGGATTTGGAGACGGTTCCCTGGCAGGGGCGGGCAGTGGTGAGACACGAGGTCTCGGGGACAGCTGGGCTGGAAGGCACCTGGTCCCGGTGGCACTGCCAAGCTGTTCTCTCCAAGCCCCATGAGCCTCCCCAGAAAGGAACCCCAGTCCCGGGACGCAGGCTCAGCGTGTCTCTCCGGCTGCTGCAGTGTCAGGGGGTGGCATTGTTACCCTGCATTCTTGAGCTTTTTCTTGTTTCCAGGGCTCCAGCTTCTTTCTCCCCTGAGCCGTGAGTTCTCTCGGCACACCGCTGCCCGGCGTTTGATCAGCCTGTTTCAAGGCAATCTCTGCAGGCCCAGGGAGAAGCGGATCTTTGGAAAAACAGCCCTGAAATACAACAATAATGAATTCACAAAGAAAATGACGATTAAATAAGCCACCCAGAGCATCTGGTCTTCAGCCACAGATAAACAAGGTCTGTTCCCAGACTCGTTCAGTCATTATTTAGCTCTCGACTGTTTATTGTGCACCTACTATGTGCACCTACTGTGTGCCGGGTGAGGACTGGAGATTCGAACGGGACGAGATCTGGCCGGCGTGGAGGGGGCGTGGGCAAGCGCGGCCACCAAAGAGCAAGGGGACACGTGGCAAACGCTGCAAGAGCAGAGGGGCCATCCCTGCTGACGGTGAGACAAGGGGGAGGCTGCTCTCCCCTGGGGCAACCTGGAAGGCTTGCAGGAGAGGCCCTCCCCAGGCCTTCCCTCCCTCCCCAGGCAATACTGACCAAGTCCCCACAGACACCCTGCCAGGAGGGTGAACAAAAGGATGAACAAAACCCGGTCCCTGCAGCGTGGCACTGAGCCTGTGGCGGGGAAGACGGCAAGCATTTAAACCCACCAGCGAGCACCCTGAAGGACAAAAGGAGGGCTCGAGGGCAAAGTGAAACAAAACTGATTGAGCCTTGGGTGCCAAGGGCCACTCACTGAAGGGAGCAACACTTGGGCGGAGACGGGGCTGCTACGGAGGCACTAAGTGGAGGGGAGGAGGCTTATCGTGAGGTCCTGCTGGAAACCCACGGCCAAGGACATGGGTAATGGGGCAGCCTGTTTGCAAAGATGCAGGTAGGGTTCAGGGAAGTCAACAAGGAACAGTGCAGTCCCCTGGGGCTAGTAGCAGCGAGGAGCCCTAACCACCGCACAGCTGAGGAGGAGAGAGGGTCTGGAGAGAACTGTGCAGAGAGAGGGCTGCGTACCCAAGGGGACCAGCAGGGAGGGACTTGACCTTGCTCTTTTCCCACCATATGATCTCCTGCCAAGGCCTCGCTCTGGCCAAACCCAGCCAGAAGCCAGAAAGCATGGGACCCTCTGGAGCAGGCTCACACCATCAGGCTGTCCAGGCACAGAGCGAGGTAGGCTAGATGGGAGGGGCACGTGGAAGCCTCCAGCACGGGCCAGGGGAGGGGCATAACATAGCGCATATCCATCAGGTGTAAGTCTCTGCTTCTCCCCAAAACCCCATTAAAATAACCAGACAGAGAGTGAAGAAGGAGAAAGAAGCAGAGAGAGTACGGCAGATGCGAAGCAAGTGGAGTGGTTATAACTGGCCCGGGAAATGGCAGAGAGCTGAACCCTGGTGGCTGCAGAGGGAAGAAGACCAAGGACAAGCAACAGTTGACCCCACGGAATCCCAGGAAGTCTCCGGAATGAGAGGTATGGGTAATTTTGAGGGCAGGGGTCCAGACCAAGGCTGAGGGCAGGCATGGGCAGCAGGCCCATGGAGGGACAGTGAGGATCCCAGGGCTCCTCCTTTTGCCCCAGCTGCAAGGGGCCCCACTCTCCCACCCTGCGGGGTAACAGCAGCTTATTAGGGAACTGGACCCTCCAGAGCCAGGGACACGAGGCACAGCAGAAGGTCAGCATGTGAAAGTCTGCTTCCTAAATGCCAAGTTGTCCGGCTCCATTGCCCTACTTGTCTGCCAGCCAAATACATGTCTCCAAACAGGACTCTGGAGCATTTTTGTCTGGACAAATTGAAAAGCCCAAGAGAAAATCCCCACAAGATGCTGAAATTGACAGCCCCCAAAGCGGCTAGGTCCCTTGTCATTCATTCTATAATAAAGCCCATCGCTGGTCCATAAGCCTAGCCTGTCTGCAGAGATTCCAACCAATCTTGGAGTATCTTGCTGTTACACAGGCATGGGTCGGTAAGAATCTCTAGACATTTAAGGGAAATTTTCAATATAAGAGAGACCAAAACAGGCATAGACAGTGCCCAAAAGGCACTCTGGTGAAATAGAACCAATACAGGGAGTGAAAGGAAAACTTCAGAAATTTTATAATTAGTAACCTGAGGGAGATAAAGGAAGATATTGTTCCCATGAAACAAGAAAAGGATCTCATAAAATGGAAACAATCAGAAAATAAGAGCTTTTATAAATTAAAAATATAGCGCCAATAATATGAAATTCAGTAGAAAAGTTTGAAAATAAGGTTGAATAAATATCCCACAAAGTAGTACAACAAGAAAAAAGATGGTTGATAGCAAATAAAAAATTCTAAATAAAATTTAGAATATCAATCCATGAGATTGAATATTTAATGACTAGGAGTTTCAGATAGAGGGAACAACAACAACAAAATAATATGTGTGTGTGTGTGTGTGTGTGAAAAATGATGAAAGAAATTATAGAAGAAATTTTATCCAAAGCAAATGACAAGTGTTTCCAGATTGAATAGCATTACTGAGGAACCATAGCAGGGAAACTAAAAGACCCACCAAAGCACATTACCATGAAATTTTAGAATGTCAAGAGTAGAGAAAAGATCATAAAAGCTTCTAAGAGAGGAAAAATAAGTCACATACAACGAATCAAGAGTAAAAATGACTTCTGTATGTTATGGGTTGAACTGTGTCCCCCCAAAATTTATATGTTGAAGTTCTTATCCCAGTACTTCAGAATGTGACCTTATTTGGAAATAAGGTCTTTGCAGATGTAACTAGCTGAGGTTATACTGGTGTAGGGTGGACCCCTAATCTAATATGACTAATGTCCTTATGTTATAAAAAGGAGAAATTTGGACACAGACATGCACCCACGGAGAACGCTATGTGAAGAATAAGGAAGAGATCAGGGTGATGTCAATAAATTTCAGCAGCCCTAGGAAACTAAAACACTATATCAACAACAGAAACTAGAAGTTAATGAATAGTGACTTCAAAATTTGAAAGTGATCTCTAGCCTAGAATCTTATAGCCAGCCAAATATCAGTCAAATGTGAAGGTAAAATAAAGATATGTTCAGACATGTATGACCTCAAAAATAAGACTATCTCCCATGTACCTTTCTCAGAAGACTACCGGAGGATGTGCTACACCAAACAAAGGAGGAAATAAAGAAAGAGGAAGACATGGGCCCTAGAAGGCAAGGAACATGACACATGAGAGGCAAAGGGATGTCTCAGAATGGCACCCATGCAGTAAACGTGGGGAGGCACTAGTCCGGACTGAAACAGTAGGATGTAAAAGGAATGCTGCCAGAAGGAAAAACTAAAAAACAGACATTACCTAATTCATGACCATGTGGGAAATAGTATTGAGAGCGATCTCACAGTATCAAAAGATTTATCTGGAAAGAGTTACTCATAGATACCCAGAAAGCTCAGCAAATCCACTCTTGGACAATTATTTAGTGAGCGCCTTCTAGGGGCCAGGCACCATTCTAAGCACTAGCAATGCAGCAGTGAACAAAGCAAGATAATCTAGTGGAGGAAATCAGACAACAAGGGACAGAAGTGAAATCTACAGCATGTCCCATGGTGACGGTGCTACGGAGAAAAATGAAGTGGGCAGGGGAAGGCCAGGATGGGGAATGAAGCTCAGTTTCAGACAGAGCAGTCAGGGAAGGCACTGCCGGGAAAGGCCTGAAAGAGGGCAACGAGAAAACCAAATGGATATCTGAGGAAGCAGAGGCAAAGCAAACAAACGGAAGGACTCTGGGAAGAGAGCACATCCAGCCAGTCAAGGAACGCCAGCTGGGCTTGTGTGTCTTGGCTTGAACTGGGACAAGGAGATTCACGCTGCAACAGGAGGGAGGACCCATGTGATCTAACTTATCCTTTCACAGAATGGCTCCAGCTGCTGTGTTGAAATAGACTGTCAGGGAACAATGGGGGAAGGAGAGAGACCAATTACGGGGCACGTTTTGAGAATCTGGGTGGGCGCGCTCTCCATGGATGGACTAAGGCGGTAGCAGTGAGTGGGAGTGAGAGACAGACTGTGGGTGTGTTTTGCAGGTAGAGGTGACAGAATGCGCTGAGACTGGACGTGGAGTGTGAGAGCAAGAGGCGCATCAGAGGAAGTCCAGAGCTCTTCATCTTGGCAATGGGCAGGTGGGAGTGGCCGGGGCCTGGGCTAGGGAGGCATGCGGGGGACTGGGGGCAGGGCAATAAGGAGGTGTGCTTTAGGCATGCTGAGGTAGAGAGCTATTGGACACCCAGGTGGAGAGGTTGAGGTGATGGCTGTAGAGGTCTGGAGCGCAAGGTAGCAGCGTGGGCTATGGGAGTTGTCCGTCTGTTCTTGGTACTCACAGCCACGGGGACAGGATGAGCTTGCACAAAATGCAAGCAAAGCGAAAGCCCAAACAAGGACATGAAAGGAAGCATCATCATATTGTATCTCTGGCTCGGCAGTGAGCGACACTTAACGGAGTCATAAAAATAGAAACACGAAATATTGACTTAACCAAAATTGTGATGTAACGGCGCTAGGAAGATGGAAAAGTAAAGACGAAGCTGGGAAGCAGGATCTCAGAGAGCCAACACCTGCTTCATAATGGGAAAGAAACAGATCACGTCGCAAACCCGTAACTCCAGGGCGAGTAGTAAAAAATATGACTCCTGTTCGGAGCAGGCTGGAAACGGCCCTAAAAGAAAGCACCTCGGTGGTCTGTTCAGACTCTGGGTTGGCCAGAGACGCTGGAGGAAAGGCGTGGGAGCTCTAACACGGTAAATGGTACATTTCTGGAAATGTGATTGTGTGTGTGCAGTGATCACTCAACAACTGCAGCTTTCAGCATTACTATTTAGGTGAATCTGCGTCCAGATGCTGTCTTTCTGTTCAGTGGCCTGATGTCACTATGGGACACATTGTTATATCATTAAGTTGGAATTAATGTCTGAATATGTGTTTAAAGGGATACTTTGTTTTAAACACACCTTTTCTTCCATTGCATGCTGATTGCCAGGAAGTTCACTCCTGAAAGAAGTACAATTTGTTTCCTGTAATTCTGTGCTTTTTTTCAAGGCTGGAAACAGTTCTCTACAAGAGAAAAACAAACAAACTTCAGAACTGTCTGAAACACAATGCAGTTATGAATTGGCCCCTCTTTGAGATGAAAGGATGCTGTGTGGTTTCAGGTGCTATTATTTTAAATCATTTGTTAGATGGATTATTTTTTTCACAAGACATAGACCTGTGCCCCATTGAGCTTCACAGCGATAATGAACAGGAGATAACTGGGTTTCTTCCATTCTGTTTTCCAGCTTCTTATATTTCTTTAAATTGTTCTTGCTTGACTTAGTAATTTTACTTTTTCTTTACTCAAAACCAGGATGGGTGTTTCTGCCCAAGTGGATTTTAAGGCAGCTGCTACAGGAGAGAAAAAAAAAAAACTTCCACTGGAGAAGGAGGCTCCGTAAAGTAAGATTGAAGCTGAAATTGAAAATTGAGAGCTAATCTTTGTGTACCTTTTGAACGGATGTATTTTTAAATTGGCAATTTGAAAAAGAATAAAATTGGTCGGATAATACGGAGCAATGGGGGAAAGCAAGTTGGGCAGTATTATTATAATTCTAATTAGATGTATTCCCCTGTTTGAGATTTACTTACAGAACAATCTTGGTCTTAATGGGAAGAAATTCTTATTGATGAATTTGATTACTACTATGGAACTTTACTCACCTTCGGTGGGCTGCAAAAGCAAGCCCCCAAAAATGTGAAGTTAGGGATGCAAGAATAGAGCACTCTTGCTTGCTACCAACTGGAATTTTTATGCCCCGAATTGGGTGGAATTTACTGAGAAATACTAAATAGCTGTGCAGCTGTTTCTTTATTTCAAATGTCCTGGGTAGTCCAAAGATAACTGGAAATTAAGTTTTCACAATTTTGAGGGACTACCTGGAATTGCATTGTTATCAGAAAACCTCCATCAATTACCAATCACACAGGGACTGCACATCCTCACCTGGGAGAATGGGCTCCTCTATGTGGGATTTAAGTGGCTTTGCCAAGCTGGTTTTTGGCAGAGGGGACAGGAATATATGGACTCCCAAGAAAGCGTCCGTCTTGAATAATTTGAAAGCCGGGAGCATCATATGTTAGGGGGTAAAAAAATGCGATATGGAAGGACAAGAATGAAGGTACAGACGCAGGGAGGATGGGAGAAAGAGGCAGAGATGTCAAGTAAACTGAAGCATCCCATGAAGGAAGTGGAGCCAGATAAGAAATTAACCAGAGGGCGAGGCTCAGGCCAAACCCTTGCTTGGCCTTTCTTTGCCCCTGGCTGTTGCTGCCCTCTAAAAGCTGTGGCTGAGATAGGAACCAATCCGTCCTGAGGTCAGTGAGAGGTGTTCCATGCTCCAGACGCCTTTCCCCTAAGACCATTCGTTTACATGCACCGCTGTGCTGCCTTAGTTTTCTATGGCTGCTATAACAAATGCCCACAAACGTAGTGGCTTAAAACAACAAAAGTTTATTACCTTACCGTTCTTGAATTCACAAGTCCAAAATGGGTCTCACTGGGCTAAAACAAAGGTGTGGGCAGGGCTGTGCTCCTTTCCAGAAGCTCTAGGGGGGAATCCACTTCCCTGCTTTCTCCAGACTCTAGAGCCCATCCACGCTCCTTGGCTTGTAGCTCCTTTCTCCATCTTCAAAGCTGGTGACATTGGGCCACGTCCTTCCCATGCCACCATCTCTCTGGCTCTCCCTGCCCCTCTTCCATTCCTAAGGACCCTTGCAATTTAGCTGGGACCACCCAAAACGTCTTTCTGTTTTAAGGTCAGCTGATTTGAAACTTAATTCCACCTGCAACCTTAATTCTCCTTTGCCTTGTAACCTCACCTATCCTCAGGTTCTGGGGATTAGCACATGGACATCCTTGCTGTGGGTGGGGGAAGGATATTCATGCTCATCATGGAGATTTTCACTGTTCCTCAATAACGGGATCTGGAGTTCCCAAAGAAGTGGCTGACGCAGATGCCGAGACGGGGCAGAGGATTTCTGGCAGCAGGTCCTGGAGATAACTATCGGCACAGATGGCATTAGCCATCTAGCTCCTAATCTAGGAGTCCAGCAAAGGGGGATTCACCATGGAAAAAGAGAAACAAGGTGGGAAATAGCACCTAAAAAGGCAAACACATAAAGAGAGGAAATGCGTGAACTACCCCCAAAGCCTATTTCCTTCCTTTCAACACCTTGTCTCCTCATAATCAGATGTAAAACTTCAGACACTTATTTATACTCTTACTTCACCTCTCCAAGCCTCAGTTTCCACACCCGTAAGATGGAGGAATAATACCTGGTATTACTAAGGTAACTGGTGATCCCCCAGTAAAAAGGAAAACGAGATTGGTTGAAGGGCTCAATAGTTTTTGCACCACATGCTATTTTTTATTATAGGCATTGACTTGATTGCCCTTACTGATGAGAACCTCAGTGTCCCATCTGAAAACTGGAGATAACAACCTTCCCCTCACAGGGTTCTTGTGAGGGGCAGGCGGCTGGCACATGCTTCCGGTAGGTCCCTTCTTTCAAATGAGTCATGCCCTGATGATCAGTCTTTGCCGAGTTGTCAATTTCTCCTCCTCTTTCCATACACTTCCTCTCCACCCGTGCCTCTGCCCACAGCAAGCATGGACTTCCTGCTCCCCCTGGAACTTCCCCGGGCCAGCTCTGCCCTCTCTTTGTGGGTGAGCTGCTCTAAACCCCATTCCTCCACCTCCCACCCCTTCTCCCTCCCTCTCTGGTGTTTGCTTTCTGCCTTCTGAACTTACCACCGGTCTGGAGCAGAGCTACAGGCCACTAACAGGCCAACAGTGGCCTGTGGTTCTCGTTCTCCCTCACTTTTCCACATTTGACGTGGCACGAGGTCACCGTCTCCTCCAGGCAAGATCACACTGGGTTGGTAGCCTGAGCAAGTGTCCACTGGATTACGAACTCCAGTGAGATCAGGAAACAGTCTCTCCCTCACATCCGTATACTCAGGGCCCCAGAACCTGGAACATAGTGGGATTTTGATGCTGCTTACTGTGAATAAAGGAGCAAATGAATCTATCCATTGATCCACCACTCCCTGTAACCTGGCTGCTCACCTTCAGCTCTGGGTCCCTCAAGGTGAGTGGGATGCTGATGAGAGACCACCAGAGCCTCATGAGCAGAGCTGGCCGGTCACCGGGCAGGCTGCTCTGTGCCATCCCATCGGGGATGTAAAGGAAGAGCCAAGGACACCAGGACCTGCTCCTGCTCTGCCAGGGACCCTTCAGAAAGGCCCACCCCCTGCAGAAGGTACCCACAGGTGTGGCACCCACTTGGTTCTGCCAGAGTCATCCTTACGAGAAGGGCTGGGGTGTAAATTCACCAGCGGGCTCCCCAGCCAGGTCACAGCCCCGAGAGGTGATAGGAGAGCAGGTGTTAGACAGAAAGGTCAAGGTGAACATCCTATGGCCCCACACGGGAGGAGCAGTGGAGTTCAGACTTCATCCAACACGCCCCCTTCCAAGAGTCGAGAAGGAAAAGGCCTCGTGATCTCAGGTCAACGAGGAAGTCAGATAGTTTCTACTGGTTTCAGTGAGTGGAGAAGCAGATTTGGGTCTTATAAATTGGAGTGTGATGAGATTCTGGCCTCTGCCGTAATCCCTCCACCCACAAGCACTGTGCATCTGGATTTATCCTGAATCACCCAAGAGCAAGCACACCTCATACAGACAGGATTCAGGTTGCCCAGAGCCCGTCACAGTGTAATCCCACGTGAGGAGAGCACATCCTCCCATAACCGGATTTGGATCCTACAAAACTCACCTAGTTTTACGATGCATTGAAGTATCTGACCCCTGGGTAGCCCTTTGCATTCCATGTGTACCCACTGCCCTTGTGGGCGTGTCCCCAACCCAGATACTTTCATTCTGCTATTGGAATCTATTCCCTGGCAGGGGGGCCATCTCCCAGGTTGTCCTACCCCATCCTCGAACAGAAGAGCTGGACTCCGTGACCTTGACTGTCGGTATTCATCGGGGCGTGCCAACTACCGTGATGAGCCACACCAAAGAGCTCAAAAGATTGTATGGACTGAAAACAGTGCAGGCTTTTTTCTGCTTCATGTTACAGTCTAATAAGTAGTCCTTCGGCTGTCCAGGGTTCCTACGGCGTGCTGCGGTGCCAACATCCGTACACAAAGGGCTCCATTGACGCTTGGGAATCATCAGTTGGCAGATACCATGTTTCCCCAAAAATAAAACCTCCCTGTAAAACAAGCCCTAGCAGGATTTCTAAGCATTTGCACAATCTAAGCCCTACCCTGAAAATAAGACCTAGTGATGGGCGGGGCTACACAGCGTATCTGCACAACCCATGCATTTCGTCCCAGAGCGGTAAAGAAGACAGCAGCCCTTCTCATCTGCCCCATCGTGACAGCTACTGTCCCAGAGGTGACCGGAAAGGTGTGGGCAGCCCCACCAACAAGGTCGGCTCCCCCTGTCAGGTCCCGGCCATCCTGTGCGTGCTGCAAGCTGAGGCTTCGAGGGGAAAATAACACATCCCCTGGAAATAAGCCCTAGGGTGTCTTCTTGAGGAAAAATAAATATAAGACCCTGTCTTATTTTTGGGGAAACACGGTAGGAAGGGTTCGTGCAAAGGGTTGTCAGGGGCAAGCCTGAAGTGGCCTCCATCACCTCCACGCCCGTTCCACTGGCCAGGGCTCAGGCCCATGGGCCCGCCTCACCACAAGGGGAGCTGGGGAACACAGGCCAGCTGTGTCCGGGGACAAAAGGAGCTGGCTTTGGTGGCCGCCCATCTATCTAGTCCCTCTCAAGTTTCCTTCCACCCTAGTTCCAGGATTTCAAGCTGTTTTGAACTCTCCCCAGGAACAACCAAATTCGTTTGCTCCTGCTTTGTAACTGGGGCTCTCGCCGAGGGGAGAAAGCGCGTGGGTGGCACACTCACGAGGTCCCCACCTCTAAATCCCCCGCTAATCCTCCGTTCCCACCCCGGCAGCTTTCCCTGGAAGCCGCTTCCACGCGCTGCCGGAAACGGGCTCCCATCGAGGGCAGCTGTTCTTAAATTAACCAAAACAAGGCTTAGAGGGTAGGAGACATTTGGAGAGACAGCGGACGGCTTCGTTGAATCAGAGGAAGCCTCTTTGCTGCAGCCACCCCGCCGCCAAGCCTTTGCTCCCGACGGGCCAAAGGACGTCTTTCATGTGCCTCGGCTCAGATCTGAACTTGGGGCCGTTTGCAAGTCCCGGGGAGACGGGGGCCTCTGATGCCCACCCCAGAGCTGACGGGGTGGCCCTGAGGGGCCGGCCAAAACGGCAGCGTCCCAGAAAAAGAAAAGGCATTTCTAAGCGACCCATGCAAAGTTGTCAGCAGGATGAGGACAAAGTTTTGAAATCGGTGTCACTCATCATGCTTAGAATTCCCCCAAAGGGGTCCTGAAAGGTAGCCGGGAAAAGAACTGAAGACTCAGTGTTGGCCCTTTGCAATATTTATCACAAAAGGAAGGACGTCTGTGAAAGGTCGAGCTGTTCACATTGGCACAGCGTACGCGGCGGGCTCCAGAGACGACGGATCCCTCGCTCCCGCGCTGGCGGAAGCTGCCAGGGCCACTCGAGGGCTGTGACAATCCACTCTCTTCTAAAGCCAGGGAGTGGGGTCCCGCCAGAACACACAAGGCACCCAACCGAGGCTCCCAGAAGGCAAACACAAGGCCGGCCGGGATTGCTGGGGTGCGGCCAACGTACCCTCAGAGGTGGCCGCGGTGTGGCGTTGCACGTGATGATTCGACTAATTTGATCCTCCAACAGCCCACTGAGGCAGTAACAATTATGATCTCTTTTATACAAACGAGGAAGCTGTGGCTCAGAGAGGTTAAGTAACTGGCACAAAGCCACACAGCTCGTTAAGTAGTCAAAGCAGGTTAGGGATCCAACCCTGCCTGACTCCAAAGCCCTTTCTCTCGGCCTTCATTCAATTTTGACCTCTGATGCAGCCCTTGAGATAACAGGATGATCTCCGAGGGGACTCCTGGTTGGCGCCTGTCACCAACAGCCATGCTCAGCCTTAATTTGACAACTAAACTGATGGCAGCAGTGGCCCCAATGTCCTGTGCAAGAGGCCCACTGACGAACAGTCACCTGTATTTTTTTAAAAAATCATTACTCTGTCACCCTTCAGGGCACAAATCCAGGTCAGGCAGTGACAGCAGGGGCGAGGGCTGGGCTCTGGGATCAGAGAGTGAGTTCCGGTTCAAAGCCCAGCTCTGGACAAGTTCCTTAACCTCGCCGCCCATGCATTCTTCACCCATAAAGTGGGGGGATCAAAGGGTGAAAAGGCCAAAGACTGCTGCGTAGAGTGTTAACCCAGCAAGTGTACCAGCTGGGGTCTAGCGGGACTCCAAAGAGCAGGAATCCAGTGGCACCCTCAGTTTGGGAATTTGAGGAAAGTTCTTAGAGTGGGCTCTCCCAGGGCAAGAGCAGATACAGAGAAAGCAGAAGGAACAGCATGCATCGTACCCCAGGACTAGTAACGAGGGGGGTGTTACCACTCCTAGGAACGAGGGGAGGCCGTGGTTAGCAGAACCCCAAGTACAGTGTGGTCAGCGGAGCAATGCCCCCCCGCATCCTCATCCCCAGAACCCGTGACTGTGTCACCTTACATGGCAAAAGGGACTTTGCAGATGTGACTAAGTTAAAGATCTTAAAATGGGGAGATGATCCTGGATTATCTGGGTGGGCTCAGTGTCACCACGGGTGTCCTTAAAAGAAGAAGGCAGAGAAGACGATGTGACAACAGGAGCAGAGGTGGCAGGCATGGGGCCTCGAGCCCAGGGGTGCAGGCAGCCTCTAGGAGCCGGAAGAGGCAAAGAATAAACTCTCCACTCGAGCCTCCAGGAGGGACACGGTCCTGCCGACGCCTTGATTTGAGGACCACAAGACTCAAAGTTTCAGACTCTGAACTCCAGAACTGTAAGATACTACATGTTTGTTTGGAGCCACCAAATTTGTAACGATTTCTCACAGCGGCTGGAAGAAACTAGTACCGTGAGAACTGGGTACAGAGAGCTGCCCCAACAGTGGGTATGAGCTTCAATCGGTCAGGCCGGGAGACCCCCCCAGAAAGAAACCTGAGGCAACGAAAACCCTGACGTCACTCTCCTCTGTGGAAAGAACCCACTGGAAGCCAGAGGGAGTCATTGACATACCGTGCCTACAGGTCAGCTTCCGGAGCAGAGCTCAGGGGGAGGGGGATGGAAGAGACAGACAGGAGACAGCCAGCACCCAGGACGACTTGACCAAACCCCAGCTTGGCTAAGATATTACACAGAAGGAGGGGCCACACGGGCGTCCTGGGCTGGGCCCCATGAAGGAGGAGGGGATGCTGCCCTCCAGCTGGGAGACGAGATCCACTTCAACCCTCCCAACAGAATCCCGGGAGACAGACCCGGGCATGGGGGATGGAAATCCTTCCAGAACCTCCTGGAAACGGACCCCTCGAGAGCCCAGTAGCCGTTCTGGGTGCCAGCCTGCAGGGTGACCAGCCCGGAGGCCGCACTTCTCATCTGGCCTTAGCCACCAGACCCCAGCCCTGGCCGTCAGTCCCTCATGCCACACCCTTCATAGGGGAGATCCCGCAGGCAGGAGAGAAAAGCCCAGGGTCCTGGGATCAACCGGGATGTGGCCAACTAAATCTGCCCAGTGTCATGTCTGGGCATCCGCACACCCTGCTGCCCTTGAAAACTAAAATTCCCAGATGAACTTGGCTCAAACACACAGCCTCAGCACTGGCCAATATGGCCTCTGAGCGGATGAGAAGGGACCCCTTCCTCGAGACACTCTCCTGCCACCTACTGGCAACTTGCAATAACTGCACACATCTCAGACATGACAATGGGGGGCAGGTGCTGGAACTGTGGGACGCACAACAATAAGTAGCAGCCATCCCCAAACTTCACCCGCCAATTCAGGGGATCTCCACCGCATCAGCGTCTCCGGGGGGGGGGTCCCCTCTCTTCTCCCCGTGCTGCCGTCTTGCCTGGACTACTGCAGTGGTCTCCAAACGGATCTCCCCCTCTCAATGCAGCCTCACACCTGCCACAAAGAGTTCTTTCTAGAACACTAAATCGATCGTGCCCCGTCCTGTGGAAGCCCTTCAGAGAGCCCTCACTGGCCTTCGACTTCCCTTGGAGGTGGCTCTATTGGATCTCTGCAGCCTTTCATCCCCTGACCTGCTGCCACACGCAGGCCTCCACCCAGGCTCTCAGCCGTACCCTGCCCCGCCTACTCTGGCCCCAGACTCTGCCCTGTCCCAGGCAGGTAAAGTCCCAGGTCAGATGCCAAGAACCCCCTCGCAAGTGAGGGCTGTGGCAAGCCAGGGCAGTGTGCGATGCCACGCTCTCGGGTCTAACGAAAATTCTCAGGCTTCCCTGCGCCAGCCGTGTCCTTGGCATGTCCCTTCCCCTCTCTGGGCCTTGCCAGACGATGGGGACAATGAGCCCTGTCTGCAGAGACTGAGCGTCCCTCCCTAGCCCCGGCTCAGGCTGCCACAGGTGGAAGAAGCAGTTTCCTGACAACGAGGAGGGGGCTGGGCAGGAGTGACAGCAGGGACCAGGGCTGCAGGACGCTGAGGACCACAGTAACTGCTCCCGCTCAGAGACACCCTTGGGTGCCTCTACTCCAGTTACAGAGAGAAGCTATCGTGGTGATGGCATAATTAATACTGTAACTAGGGGTCACTCCAACTCCAGCAGTCCTTCAGGGACTCACGGGGGACAAAAGCGGCCTGGGGGGAGGGGCAGACAGGGACTGCTGAGGGCCCCAAGCCTGGGCGTTCCAGGTGGTGCAGGTGCTGGCTCTGGGAGAGTCATTCTCCAGGGGGAGGGGTCCAACACTGTCGTGCGGGCAGCTCACCAGAACACGGCACCCTAGGGTGTTTGGGGCCTGCGTTTTATGGAAACACCTGTCTATATAAACAGTTTAGGTCACCCCGAATTTAACACGCCCCACCTCGCTGGCTGCCCTGGTCTCGCACAATCCCATGGAAGAAGCACCACCCTGGCCAACAGGAGCAATCCGCTCTCTGGGCCTCCCTCCCGGTGCCGGGCTCCAGCCACAGGGCGCTGGGCTGGCCCCACGGGTAGGAGTCCTGGCTCTCCTCATCTGCTCCATCTCCTGCTTGGGGCTGAAGGAGGCTGGAGGGATAGAGGACGAGGCAGCGCCCCTAAGCGTGGAAACACAGGCCAGGGCTGTTGTCATGGCTTGCACTGTGTCCTCTGCCCAAAAGATACTGAAGTCCTCACTCCCGGTACCTCCGAATGTGACCTTATGTAGAAGTAGGGTCTCCACAGAGATAGTCGAGTTAAAATGGAGTCACTGGTGTGGGTGCTAATCCAGTATGACCGGCGTGTCTTCATGAGAAGAGGACATTTGGGCACAGACACAGACACAGAAGGAAGACAATGTGAAGACAGAGACAGGGCCACCTGCTAGCCCAGGCGCCCAGGAGCCAGGAGAGAGGCCGGAACCGACCCTTCCTCAGCGTCTTTGGAGGAAGCCTGGCCCTGCCGACACCTTGATCTCAGACCTCCAGCCTCCACAGCTGTGAGGCAAGAAATGTCTGTGGTTCCAAGCTGCCCAGCATGTGGTCTGTTACGGCAGCCCCAGGAAACCAAGACGAGGCCCACGAGGGTCTGGTCCTGGGTGCCCTGATCAGAGGGCACTGGGACCCCCGCCGGGCTCTGCCACCTGGACCAGGGGTGCTCAGAAAATGTCCAGGGGGGCACTCTGTGCACAGGGGCCCCGAGGCACCAGGCCCAGGACAGGACCCCTCTTGCCCCGGGCTCAGGGCAGTTCAAAGCCAGGCAGTATTTCAGTAGAGAAAGGTACAGTGGCAAAAGTGGGGGCCTCACACACACCCCCAGGGTGGCTCTCACCTACTGTCCCCTGGGGCTTCCCACCCTTCTGGGGTGGGCCTGGCAGTCAGGAAAGCAGACCCCTCTCTCTGCAGCCTCCCCGGCGCCGCAGTAACTAACCGACCCAGTCTGCATGGGACAGAGGGAGCTGCCAGTCACAGGCTGCTCAGTGCAAAACCAGGACCAGCCTAAGCAAACTGGCGCTGGCTGGTCACCGTGCAGGGGGCCCCCGCTCTGCCCCAGGCCTGCCTTGGCTTGGGGCTGCCAGCAGGGAGTTCAAGGTTGTGGCTCCTCACCAGGCAGATGCCTCCACCCCCTGCCAATGACACAGAGCCACGTCCCTGGCCCCCACCTTCTGTGGCAGCCCCCTAAGGGCCCTCCTTTTGTGCCTGGGTCACTCAGAGGGGCTGGGAGCTGCCACAACCCCCTTTGCTTTGCCCAGGAGGTAGCTTCCAGACTCTGCTCCCTTTCCTGGTTCAGGTCGCCCTCATCATCCTCACCTCAGCAGTCCCCTCAGTGGTCTCCTCCTTCTGCTCCTGTCCCCACTGCCCACAACCCCCAGGTCAGCTTCTCTGAATACAGGTATGACCACGCCACTTTCCAGCTGAGAGCCCGGCTTCCCACTGCTCCCAGAGAGGATACCAGAGTCCTGTGATGCCACCTTCTGCCTCACTCCTTCCTCTGCAGCCAGAAACCTTCCTTCCATGAGCATCCACCTCTTGGCTTCAGTCACTTCGGCCCATGGCCACTTCCGCAGAAAGCCGTCCCTGTGCCCACGCTGGGGCAGGCCCACCGCACACTCTCCCAGTGTCCTGGCCCTTGGCAGAGCCCTCATCACCCCTGGAATGATGGCAACACTGGCCTTTTTTGGTTTGTTTTCTGTCTCCCCAGCCCCCACCAAGACTATGACCAATGCCTCCCAGCCAAAGACCCCCGGGATCACACTTCCGGTTGAACACATGGGCTTATTGCCCCTTGCAGTAATGGCGGCCACGGAGCATCTCAGCAAGAGGGTGCTAGAAAGAACCTGTTATAGGATTTGGGCTGGTGTGACATGGCCTGGGAGAGAGTTGGAAGAAGCAAGACTTTGCCCTGGGTGGGATGCTGTTGAGAATCAGGGGCAATTTTGATTGTGCATCTTAATAAATCTCATCTAGGTGGGGGAAGACCAGACCAAGGCTGAAACCACCATTAGTAAAGAAGTCTCTTAGCTGGGAGAGGGTTGCTGGGGTTTGGGGGCTTGGACAATGTCTATGTTTTGCCTATGTTTGGACACAATTGCAGAGTGGCCTTGCTTTTGTCTTTATCCATTGCAGCCATAGGGTGGTCTTGTCTGATGTTGATGTTCTGCAAAATTGCCATCTGCTCTACTATGAGAGAACCTCAGAAACTCGGTGCCCCCATTCCCTGGTGAAGCCATAACAGACACCGCAGACCGGGCAGCTTAAACAACAGCAGTTATTGTCTCTCAGCCCTGGAGGCCAGTAGTCAGAGATCGGGGTATCTATCTGCAGGGCTGGTTCCTTCTGGGCGTTGTGGGAGAGTATCTGTTCCATGCCCCCCTCCTTCCAGCAGCTTCCTGGCACTCTTTGGCCTTCCCTGGCTTGCAGACGTGTCACCTGATCTCTGCCTTCATCTTCAGGTGGCATTCTCCTGCGCGTGGGTGTGCCTGCACCCAAATGTCCCCTTTTTATGAGGACACCAGGCCTATTGGATTAGGGCCCACTCCGATAAGCTCATCTTAACTCGATCATCTGTGACCTTCTTTCCAAACAGGGTCACATTCACGGGTACTGGGGGCTAGAACTTCAACATTTTGGGGGAGAAACCCAATTCGCAATGGTCAATTTTATGTGTCAACTTGACTGGGCCACAGGGTGCCCAAATATTTGGTCCAACGGCATTCTGTGTGGTCTCTGTGAGGCTGTTTCAGGATGGCGCTAACATTAAATCTACAGACTGAGTAAAACAGGCTGCCCTCCCTGACCTGGGTGGGCCTTGTACTATCAGCTGATGGCCTGAAAGACAGGCTGACCCACTCTCAGTAGAAAGGAGCCCCTGCCCTGAGCTAGGACATGATCTTTTCCATCCTCTGGACCAGAACCACACCGTCGGCTCTCCCGGGGGGCTCCAGCCTGCCGAACCCAGATCTTGGGACTTCTCAGCCTCCATGATCACCTGGGCCAAGTCCTTGTCACGTGTGTATAAATCTCCTGCTGGTGCTGTTTCTCTGGAGAGCCCTCGCTGACGCCCAATTCAGTTCACAATGCCACTCAGCTCGGGGAGGGCCCTGGACGTCACCCAGACCGAATTCCTTCCTTTCCAGGTGGCAGAACAAAGGCTGGGGGGAGAGGACACTCGGCCCACGGCAGTCAGAGAGGAGGCATGACTAAGCCCTGGCCTCCTGCCTTGGGGCACTGGCCCCACCATGGCCCCGTGAGAAGTCTCTGGGGACGGGACACCCTCTTCCCCCAGCAGCTCGGAGCCCAGCTTGACACAGAGTGGGGCTCTCCCAGCAAAACACGTGACCTGTCTGTTGGGTTCGCCTACATCCTTCCAAAAGTGGTTCAAAGTTGTATTAAATAAATGGCATTTTGTTTTTTTGTCTAAAGAACAGATATCTCTGCCTAAATAATGGAAGTCAACGGAAGAGTTGGATTTGCTCTACATAAACTGTACAGATGGCCAACTGCGCCCAATGGGTGTGGCAGCAGGTCGCCCCTGTCAGCACTGCTCACACCCACCGGGCTCTGCGACTCGGGTTCCAGGACCTACCCCCGGCATCCACCTCTGTCTCTGCCTCTCTCTCTCTCTGTCTCCCTCCTTCTCCTCCCCTTCTTCCCCTCTCTACCCACCCTCCAGTCTCTCTGCTACTCCTGTCTACACATCTCCCTCATTCCCCTCCCTTTTGCCACTGGCTTTCCCTATTGCCCAGGCCAGGCGAGGGGCTGGCTGTGGCTGCCCCCGCCCCACAGCTTAGCCTGATGACATGCTGCCCCCTGGGGCAGAGGGAGCCCCCCACTCTGCTCGCGCCACCACGGGAAGGAAGCAGCAGGCCTGTGCGAGCCCTGGCCTGTCCCTCGCTGAGCAGCCAAGCCAGGTGGGGTCTCTTCCGTCCTTCCTTCCTAATGCTCAGCCTGTCAACAAGGACGCAAACCCGAGGCCTCGTAAGAAACGTGGGAGAAGATGAGGAATCCCGACGCCCCCAAACAGGAGAGAAACAAAAATGGCGAGGCAGGCAGAACATGCTGTGATGACAGTAGAGCCATGAATTGTGAGTGGGGTGGCGGAGAAAACACTGGTCTAGAAGTCAACAGATTTCAGCCCAGCTCTGGTTCCGCCAGTGACTCACTGTTGTGACTTTGGGCATGTCCTGTCTGTGCTCTGGGCCTCAGTTTCCCCAACTGCACAATACGACATGGGACGAGACGGTTTCTGTAGGTCCTTGCATGTGTAAGAATTGAGACGTGATTCTCAGAAAGGAATTGACTCGTTCAACCTGGATTTCTGCAGCCCTGGGGCGGACCAGGCGTCCTCCCAGCTGCCGAGGATACGGAGGCCACAGCAGGGAGCAAAACAGATGACGTCCTGCGCCCTCCAGAGATCATCACACTCAGTGAAAGCTGCCAGCCCCGGGGCTGCTGAGGGAAGACAAATGCCCCACTACATCTTCAAATGATATTTTTACTGGTGGCAGGAGGAAAGGCGAGACTCTTTGTTCATCAGATTCTCGCACTAATGAGGATACCTGAAGTAACAGGGCAGCTGTAATGAGGCCAGGAACTCTGCGGATGCAGAGCCACTGCAAATAAGGATGCGGTTTGCCTAGCCTTCCCGTCTGAACCTCGGAGAGGCGGAGCAGGGAGCCGCCCCTCCCACGCAGCCGGCACTCGGAGGTGGTCAGGACGCCCCTGACCACGGACCATGCGATCAAGGGGAAATTCTAGACGGAGTCTCCAGGAACAAAACCAGGCATCCAGATGTCAGCTGTCAGAGAAACCAAACCGGGACTGCCGCAGCGTCATCACGCAGACGGGTGACACGGTGAGGCTGGGGCTGCCTCCCTTTCCATAGTGAGGAAATCAGGGCTCAGGTGAGACCCAGGTGGCCCCTCACTCTCAGGCTCCCCGGCCCTTTAGAAATAATGGCCTTGCAGGCAATTAAAAAGAAAGGCCACGCTCCGAGCTAGTCATCTTCACCTCTGCCACTTATTTGGCGTTAGACCTACAGGGGGTAGGTCCCCAAGCTTCAGATCCAACCCATGTGTGTCAATTTCAGGCTCATCCACTTACAGCTGTGTGACCTGGGCAAGCCAGGGCCCTCGCTGAGCCTAGCAGGCGGCTCTCAAAAAGGGGTGCTGGTGTCAGTCCCCAGAACTCACGCCAAGCCTCCTGCAGAGCTCGCGCTGTTGAAAGTTGAACTGTTTGCTACATTAAAGGTGACTGAGGTTGCCTGGTCATTTCTTGCACACAGGGAGGTGACTTGGCCTTGTAACCAGCAATAACTGAGCATGTGCTAGACCCCTCTGCCATGTTTTCAACCTCCAGATCCACACGAAGACCTTAGACTTGTCTTTGGGCTGAACCCTTCTCACAGCAGGTGGATTTACAGGGGAGGGCTTCAGCTGAGGGCGTGAGAGGGGGCTGTGCCCTGGGGGGAGGGGGGAAAACAGGAAAACACTGGCTCTGGTGCCCCTGTGTGGCATCTGGGCCTGAATTCAAATTCTGGGCCTGCCCCTGGGGAGCCGGCCACACTGGCCTTTCCTCCCCGCAGCCTGGTGGAGACTTGACACCTAATCAGGCGGGGTCTTGGCAGAGGACAGGTGGCCTGCTCAAAGGGGTAACCACAGAGGCAGAATGTAAGCGTGGGAAGAGTTGAGAGAACCAACAAGGAGTGGGAAGTGCAGGGCACTGGCGGGAGTGGGAAGCCATCACCTGGCTTGGCCTGCAGAGCCTAGGGGTAGGGGTCGGGCAGAGCTGCTCAGAGGCCAGTGAGAGCTATGGTCCAGGACACCCGTTGTGACCACAGGTCAAAGAGCAACAGCTGCTGCCAAAGCATAGCCCAGCAAGCAGAGAAACAAAAGCCCCAAAATCCACCTCCCACTACTAGGTCTCCTGCTGGTGCCTCCTGTTGGCCAAACCCAACCGGAGGGCAGAGGGCAAGAGAGCCGGGATACATCTGCATGCTGAGCCTCCAGGGCACACAGCAGGGCAGGGGACAGATCTGGGACCAGTGGAGAATAGCCAGCTGTGGCAGGCTGCATCATGCTACCACAACACGCCCACATCCTAATACCCAGAACCTGTGGGTAGGTTACCCAATACAGCAACGGGACTTTGCAAATGTGATTAAGTTAAGGGTACTGGGGGGGGGGTTTATCCCTGATTATCCTGGGGGCCCAGTGTAACCACAAAGGCCTCACAACAGGGAGGCAGGAGAGTCAGAAACACACAATGGCGCTGTGATGATAGAAGTAGAAGAACACAGAGAGATTGGAAGATGCAACACTGCTGGGGTCACAAGCCAAGGACTGCAGGTCCTTCTGGGAGCTGGAAAAGGCAAGAAAATGGATTCTCCCCAAGAGCCTCCAGGAGGAGCCCAGCCCTGCCAGCCCACTTTGGGATTTCTGACCTACAGACCTATAAAACAACAACGTTTGTGCTATTTGCAGCCATTAAGTTTCTGGTCATTTCCTACAGTGGCCACAGGAATCTAACCCACCTGCATAATAGCCAGGGGTTCCCTCGGGCCACCCAGCCCCCTTATGACCCTCCCAAATGGCTCACTGGTCTCAGGGTCCCTGTCAACCCCATTTAGGACAAAGGTCACACTGCTGGCTCATACCTGGAGCAAACGCCTCTGCTAACCAGGATTGATTCTCAGAGGCAGGTGCCAAGCTAGGGGGGCCTGTGAAACCCACACCAGCACCTCTCACATTGGCCCCTCTCACTGCTCCGAAAGGCGACTAGCATGCCCCAGGCTGCTCCCTAATAAAAGTTTCCTATTTTTCTCATTTCCTCCTTTCATTATTTGTGTTTTAATACATCATACCCATGTATGGACTCTCTGGTGAAAGAGGCAGCACGGTGTCCTACAAAACACCCCAGGCCAGAAGTCTGAAATCCTGATGCTAAGCCTGGATCCACCGCAGCTGTGAAGTGAGATTCAGCAAGTTACTGCCCCTCTCTGAGCCTCAGTTTCCCTGTCTATACAAGGGACTGAGTTGTCTCCGAGGCCCTAGACTGCTGGGAGTCTGATTCCATGGTTCTAGGCACCTCCTTACCTGTCTCCAGCTTGTCTGACCCTGCAGGGGTCAGGGGATGGTCAGGGCTCAGGAGAACCACCAAGTCCGGAGCCCAGAGCTGTTCTCTGGGAGAACCCGCAGAGCCCATCTCCTGGCCACGGAACCGCAGTCGGCTTGTTCTCTGCTGCCCCCTGCTGGCCACTTGAAAGCAAAGCCCTGCTGCTAGATTCCTGGGAAAGGAGCCCTCCAGACAGGACCCCTGCAACCTGTGTCCCCCCGCCCAGTCCTGGCCAGGCTGGCCTTCCCTTGAGGCTAGTTTCCAGGGCGCGGAAGGAAGCCCATGCAGCGACCAGAGCCCTGGATGGGGAGGCTGCCTGCGTCTCTCCCCGTGTCTGCTTCCCGCCTCCTCTGCCTGGTAAGATGCCGTGCGACATGCAGCGGTTTCTGAAAGAGGCTCTATTGGCCCCCTCTGCTTTTGTGGTATAGTAACACCGGGACAAGGGGTCCCTGTACACTCTCTCTTCAGGGTATCTCCCACCATTCTCTGTGACTATCCTGGTCCCCGCCCTTTTTTTCTTGGGCTTGTGGCCGTCTTGGGGCATGGGAAGTGGAGATGTCCTCACAGGACGAGTCGGACAGGACCAAGCAGGGCCCTGGCATGCGTTTGGGCATCAGTCTTCCTGAGGGGTTTGCACACTGCATACTCACTGCAATGAGGTGGGATCCTTGCTGTCCCCAGGAGAAAGGGCAGCCAGTGGGACTGCTGCATACAGAAAATGGGCAGGACAAGGGGGGCAGGGAAGTCTGCGGGCCATAGTCCCTGGCCCTTGAATAATAATGGCCCTTCCCGGGCTCCGTATCTGCTCTGAGCACACTTGAGTCTCTGGCCACCCAGACACCATGCAGGCTTCTCTCTCCCAGCACTGCTGCCAGGAGGGGGCAGGTGACGGTCCCTCATCTCCCTGCCCCCAGCCTTCATCCCTGCTCCAACTTCTCCAGCTCGCGGGACTCCCTCCAGACTCAGGAAGGACACTACTGCCTTGCTGCCTCTGCAGGTCACAGTGTGTCCTTCCTCTGACCCCATCTAAAACCTTCTCCCCACCTGGTCCCTCCACACTGTACCTGGACGGCCCACTGCACACTGAGCCTGAATCTGCCAAAAGTTAACACCCCTTTTCTCCAAGGCAGGGGGAAGGCTTAAACTTCAAACTTTCTAGCACCGAAAAAAAAAGAAGAAGAGAAGAAGAAAAGAAAAAGAGAAAACCCTGCCATGTTAAAATATACACTGCAACTCCAGATGCCAGGAATGTCCTCCTTCTGGTGGCCCAGGGGTCATGAAACTGGAACCACAGAAAAAAGAAACTTGATGAAAGCACGGAGCAGGCCCTGCAGGAAAACGTACTCACACGACCACAATCATGTAAATGCTTATTTATTGATTTTCAAATTTGAGACTCCACCTGTGGACAGAGCACAGAAGACTTAGTGTTGGTTACAGAGCAGAAGAAAGATGCTAACAACCAGGATGATGGAAAGTCAAGTACATCAGACCTTTAGGGAGGAGGAGGCTGGGAGGAGGAGGGGGGGTCCCAGCTCTGCCAGCCCCATCCTACACAGAAGGGAGTCACCAGTTCCACTAAAGTCAATGGGGTTCTGGAGAGTTCTAGGTGTGGCGTATAAAGTTACAAAAATAACCCAGAGATGACCACTACCTATGCCACCCAAAATAGGGAGAAAGGGAGGGACGGCGGGGGCCAAACAGGGTCACAGCATCCAATCCTCATTTTTCATAGCCATGGGGTAAAAGTGGCACACGGAGGAACTGTGATTTAAACGTGCTACTTGGAGATAGAGCTACCAGAAGAATGAAACACAGGGGCAATTCTGAAAGCTGGGGGCTAAGGAATGGGAGGAGCAGGGGAGGAAACTTCACTTTTATTCATAAGCTCTTCTGTGTTCTTTTGATTTTTTTTTTTTTAACCATGGGCATGCATGACTTTGAGCTCAAAAATTAATTTTAAATTTTAAAAAGTCACATCAAAATCGTGGTCAACGGAACCGGAAATGCCCTGGGCGGTGAGTTAGCTCCCTGCCTGGGTGCGGGCGGGCGCAGAGAGGTCAGTGCGCTGGGGGCACCCCCGGGGACAGGGGCGGCTGCGCGGACCCCGGAGGGGAGAGGGGCGGCTGCGAGGACCCCGGAGGGGACAGGGGCTGTTGCAAGGACCCCGGGGACAGGGGAGGTTGTGAGGACCCCAGAGGGGACAGGGGCGGTGGCGGGGGCTCCGCGGCGCGGCGGCCCAGCATGCTCCGGCAGCGCAGCCGCTCCTCCTCCTGCTTCTCGGCCATGCGGTTCTCCAGCAGCCGCAGCTCCCTGCGCACCGCCTTCTGCATGGCGGGCTCCAGCTCCAGCACCTTCTGCAGGTCCGCCTTGGCCTCCGCCTCGTTCCACACCTCGGCGTGAGCCCGCGCGCGCACGTAGTAGGCCTTCACGATGCCTGCGGAGGACACGGCTGGCCACCTGCACGGCCCCGGGGGTGGGGGGCAGGGGCAGCCCCCACCCGGCTGGGACCCACCCGCCTACAAGACCATTAATCCTGCCTGTGAGCCTCCTTAACCTCCCATGCCTCAGTTTCCTCAACTGTAAAATGGTGACGGTAATGATAACAGCAGTACCTCCTCCCCTCCCTAGCGTGGCACCTCCCAGGCCCTGTAACTAAGTTTATATTCCTGACTTTGTATTCTTTACCTCATAGACACTCCCGAAATTGTATACCCTTCAGGCCCTGTATCTGCACCTACCCCGTAACTGGCGCCAGGACCACACTAAGTGCTGATATTGTTACTGTCACCGACATTCAGATACCATCTTCACAATCACTGCGGTGTGCGTGCCCAGGATACTGGTACTGACTCATTATTTTTCCCTATTCATTGTCCTGTTTTTAAAAGCCTGTTTACTGCTCCTCAAAATCACAAGTTTGCTGAGCTACCTGTCTATTCCTCCAAGTGCATCAAAATAAAAGACCCCCACAATAAGCACTGCCCACCCATCGCCCAGCCTACGGTTACAGGCTTGGGGAAACCCTGCCGGGCGCAGACCAGGTTTGGTGCCTTGACAGGGTCGGCAGAGAAGTCCGGGAAGGTCTTCGCAGGTGACCCTGTGCCGCCAGGTGCGATGTACCCCTCGCCCCGCCCCGCCCCGCCCCCGCGGCGCACCTGGGTGGTGGCGCAGGATGTCGCTGGTGTGCTCCAGCACCTCGTAGTACTCCTCCTTCTTGAGCAGGCACTGGCAGTAGTTGAGGATCAGCGTGTTGATCATCTTTTCCAGCTTCAGCCACTGCACCTCCCAGGGCTTCTCCTGTGGGTGCACGAGGTCTGCGGTGAGCTCAGGCGCCGCCCACGCCAC
>VSMD01073548.1:0-16492 GCA_008750895.1 Mirza zaza
GCACCACTGCAGGACAGCGCACCACTGCAGGACAGCACACCCTGCAGGACAGCGCACCCCTGAGGGACAGCGCACCACTGTGGGACAGCGCACCACTGCAGGACAGCGCACCACTGCAGGACAGCACACCCTGCGCGACAGTGCACCCCTGCAGGACAGCGCACCACTGCGCAACAGTGCACCACTGCAGGACAGTGCACCACTGCACGACAGCACACCACTGCAGGACAGTGCACCACTGCAGGACAGTGCATCACTGCAGGACAGTGCACCACTGAGCTACAGTGCACCACTGCAGGACAGTGCACCACTGAGCTACAGTGCACCACTGCAGGACAGTGCACCACTGAGCTACAGCACACCACTGCAGGACAGTGCACCACTGAGCTACAGTGCACCCTGTGTGACAGTGAACCACTGCGGGACAGCGCACCCCTGCGGGACAGTGTACCCCTGCAGGACAGTGCACCCCTGCGTGACAGTGAACCACTGCGGGACAGTGCAGCACTGCGTGACAGCGAACCACTGCGGGACAGTGCACTACTGCGCGATAGCGAACCACTGCGGGACAGCGCACCCCTGCGGGACAGCACACCCTGCAGGACAGCGCACCCCTGAGGGACAGCGCACCACTGTGGGACAGTGGACCACTACGGGACAGTGCACCCCTGCGGGACAGTGGACCACTATGGGACAGTGCACCACTGCAGGACAGCACACCCTGCAGGACAGCGCAGCACTGCGCGACAGTGCACCACTGCGGGACAGTGCACCACCACGTGGAGAGTCCCCCAGCCCCAGGCCGGCAGTGAGCAAAGCTAAGACAACAGAGCAGCCCTCCAACAAAGAAAGGGTGACAAGGCCAGCAGGAGTGAGAGCAGACACCAGAACATGGGGGAACAGCCAAGAACACCTTCTAGAGGAGGTGAGTGGGACAGAGTTTTTATCTAATATTTAATCATTTTCACTCTAGAAACTTCAAGCATACACTAAAGTAGATGGAATGGTATAAACGGCTTCTATGTCTCCCCTCCCTTGGCCTCAACCATGAGCAATTCATGGCCAATCTTGTTTCTCCTATATTCCCCTATCTCTCCTCATATTATTTTGAAGCAAACCACAGACATTATACTAATATTATTTCAACCATAAATATTTCTTTTTTTTTTTTTTTGAGACAGAGTCTTGCTTTGTTGCCCAGGCTAGTGAGTGCCGTGGCGTCAGCCTAGCTCACAGCAACCTCAAACTCCTGGGCTCAAGCAATCCTGCTGCCTCAGCCTCCCGAGTAGCTGTGACTACAAGCATGCGCCACCACACCCGGCTAATTTTTTGTTGTTGTTGTTTCAGTTTTTAGTTGACTAGCTAATTTTTTTTCTATTTTTAGTAGAGACAGGGTCTCGCTCTTGCTCAGGGTGGTCTCAAACTCCTGAGCTCGAGCAATCCTCCCGCCTCAGCCTCCCAGAGCTAGGATTACAGTCGTGAGCCACTGTGCCTGGCCCATAAATATTTCTTATGCATCTAAAACAGGTAAGAACTGTTTAAAAATAATTTCAATACCATTATTACATTTAAACAAATTATAATTAAGGCATTAACTCCAGCAGCAACAAGCACACCTAGCACCTAGATCTAGGTTTCCAAGAAAAGGAGCCGGGCTCCTTGGAGAAATGGCTGCTTCCAGCACTAGGTCAGAAAATGTGCAAGACAAGTTTGGAGTGTCATATAGTGCCAGAAAGTATGCAAGTGCTTAAAGCAAAACAAAACAAAAGCCAAAACAAAACCCCCGCATTGATGGGGGTAAGTCAAAAGGACACAGGAGCTGATTGAAATAGCTCCCAATGGCTAAAGCTGGAACAATTTGAGCACCAAAATAAATATACTAGTATTGGATTATTACCCAAAGCATAAAATAAATATCCCTGAGTCCATGCTGATATAAATAATTGAATAAATAAATAAATGGGGGAGAAGAGAGAGAAATCTCTCATGCAGAAGAAATCCAAATAATTTATGCAGATACTCTGCCCTCAGGGAGGGAGAGCATGACTCCCCAGCACTTAAGTCCTGCGGGCTGAACATGGTGACTTCCCTCCAAATAGGACAGTATGGACAGGGGTGGTGGGAAAGACCAACTTTGCAGTGAAGAAAGTTGAGAAACACTATTTCAGCCACGTGTTCAAGGTCCACATCAATAGTCACATACCCTACATATGGTGTGACATAAATGACACTTTACCTCTGCAATCTTCATCCCTAAAACCCATAACCCTAGTCTAGTCATGAGAAAAACATCAAACTCCAACAGAGAAATATGCTACAAGATACCTGGCCAGTGCTCCTTGAAACTGTCAAGGTTGTCAAAAACAAGGAAAGTCTAAGAAATGGTCACAGCACAGAGGAGCCTGAGGAGACACCATAACTAAATGTCCTGTGGTGTCCTGGCTGGGATCCTAGAACCAAAAAAAAGACACTAGGTTAAAACTAAGGAACTCTGAATTAACTAGGGGCTTTGGTTAATAACAATGTATCCATATTGGTTCATTAATTGTAACAAATGTACCATACTAATGTAAGATGTTAGCAACAGGGGAAGCTGGGTGCAAGGTATATGGGAACTCGCTGTACTATTTTCTCAGCTTTTTGTAAACCTAAAACTGTTCTAAAAAAGGGTCTATTATTAAAAAGTTAAGTCTTTAATATCAACAAATATCTGGTCAGTGTTCAAATTTTCAATTGTGTTGCTGGATTCAAATTAGGTCTCCATATTGCAATCGGTTATGGACTAAGTGTTGAAGAAGGTCATGGAAATAACAGGAGAGAAAACATCTACATTGCATGATACAAATCTTGGGCAGGAGAATTAGGGGCAGGGGTGGGGAGTGCATGTACCTTTATGTAGATACTTTATGTAGATGCTTGTTTTGGCCTGAGCATCACAGGAAAGGGGAGGGGATAGAATTTCACTGCGGAGACAGGGACAGTTGGCCCCAAGTTGTCAATCAAAGGAAAGCTGACAGATATAATGGATGCCTTGAATTAATAGAATGCAAGATCTTGCAAGTTCCCTGTCTCTTGTCCATCATATTGCCATTGATCTGCCTAAAGCAGCGGTCCCCAACCTGTTTGGCACTGAGGACCACTTTCATGGGTGATACTTTTTCCATGGACGGGGGTGGGGTGGGGGCGGCGGCGATGATTTGGGGATGATTCAAATGCATTACATTTATTGTGCACTTTATTTCTATTATTATTGCACTGTCACTTGCCACTCGCTGATAGGGTTTTGATATTAGTCTGCAAGCGATTGATTTATGATGGTCTCTGTGCAGTCAAACCTCTCTGCTAATGATAATCCATATTTACAGCCGCTCCCCAGCGCTAGCATCACCGTCTCAGCTCCGCCTCAGATCGTCAGGCATTAGATTCTCATAAGGAACCCACAACCTAGATCCCTGGCATGCGCAGTTGACAGCAGGGTTCCTGCTCCTATGAGGATCTAAGGCCGCTGCTGATCTGACAGGAAGTGGGACCCATGTGATGACGTGAGGGATGGGGAGCGGCTGCAGGTACAGATTCTCCGCCCAGTTCCTAACAGGCCATGGAAGCAGGGGTGTGTGTGTGGGGGGATTGGGGACTGCAGGCCTGGAGGATGATGTCATCGTGCTCTCCCACTTTGGCAAGTAACTTATCTTCTCTGAACTTCAGTTTCCTTATCTACAAAATTCGACATATTTCCAACTTTTTAGGGATATTGTGAAGATTAAATGAAACAATGCAAATGAAAATGCCTCCAATTGTGTCTTTCTTCTTTCTCTTTTGGGGCAGAAGAAAGTGGTAGACTATTGCTGATCTAACAAAAATATTTATTTTGGAGAAAGGTGGGGTAAAGGGGCGGCACCTGGGGAGTGGGAGGCCTCCTTGGCAGAGGGTGCGTGTTGGCTTTTGAGAGGTAAGGTCTTGATGGGGGGCTTGATGACAACTGGAGGCCACACTGTCACTGGGGCCAGCTGTCGCGGGGCCTGGGAGGCACTGGGCCTCTTGAGAGAGACCTGGGGCCTGGCCTTGGGTGGAAGCTTTGGCTCTACCTTGGTGGTCTTCACGTGGGAAACTGATGGAGGCTTCGTCTGAGGCTGGTCCCTCAAAGAGAGGAGCTCCTCTTTGGACGACAGGGAGGGGAAGGTTTGAAGGGCGGGCCGGGGGGCCAGGGTGGGCCGGCGCTGGCGGCGGAGCATCACCTTTGTCATCAGGCTGCAGTTACAGAGGCAGGTCCCAGGGAGGGGGGGCAAGGAGAAATATATGTCTTCCCACCACGGAGCCTGCTCTCGGGAGCACCTGGGCCAGGCCATCAGCCCCCACTCCGACTCCTGCCTGCGCACTTGGAGGAGTGTCTCGTTCCTGAGCAAAGGGACAAGGGAGACTCCGATCAGGGCGGAAAGGCAGACCGAGAGACGAGGCAATGGCAGAGATGTGCATTAAGAGGCAGCGACTGAGGGGTCTTGGAGAAGAGGCAGGAGACCAGGATGCCAGCGTGGGAATCAGGGACAGAGAGAGACAGCGCATGAGGGTGAAAGCAAGAGCAATGCACTGCCACACACACCCTGTTTCTTCTTCCTCCTCCTCCTCTTCGCCACAAACGTCCTCCACTGATGGGATCTCGCACACAGGTGCGGAGACAGGGCTCACCCCCCTTTCCTCTTAAAGAAAAAGAAGTGAGAGAGGAGGGGGGACCTCAGACCAGGAAGGGGATCCCGGATTGAGAGGACATCCTGGGTTTGGGAGAGGAGTCAGAAACCCCCCATCTCCTCCCACATCTCCCCGATAACACTCCCATCCCAGGTCCCTGCGTTAGCCCTGCCTATTCCAGGCTGTTTGAATGCTGTTCCCACCACCTGGAACACTTTGCCAGCCCCCTCTCTGTTGATAAAATTTCTACCAGTTGTGCAAAGCCCGCTCAAAGCCTCGGCCATTCTTCACCTTGGAGCATTCCTCGTTTAGGTCCCCTTAGCCCCTTGCTCCTCTGTGATGGTCGAGACCCCATGCTTTGTACCTAGCATGTAAAGTACGCTCATTGAAATCCTTATCGCACCATGGTGGGTTTTAAAAATGCATAGCTTTCTTTCTAACTGGCATTTCCTTACAGATTTGGACTTGTGGTCATCTCTGCTTGTGCCTGTCCTTGAGAAGGATCTCCAAGTTCACTTGTCAAATGGACGAAAGGTCGTGGGACCTGCCCCATCCCATCCTCCCCTTTCTGGGCTGAGAAAAGGGGAGAGAGAGGGCTGGGAGGGAGAGGTGCCTGGAGTCCTTCAAGGTTCAAAAAGAAATGAGGTCAAAGGTGCCAGCCACACCTCCAAATCCCACTGTGACGTCATACTTGTGGGTCACACACCCCAGGGAGCCATTGTGGCTTCACCAAACCTGGCCTGGGTGAACTCTCTGGAAGTTCACTGCACCCAAATCTCCCCCAGATCCTCCGTGCCACACAGGGACCCCTCGGATCATTTGGGGAGTCCTTTCCTTCCCTGAGGGATCAGGCAGTTGCCCACTTTAAAATCCTCATGATGGGCGCTGGGAAGCCGGGTATCAGGGCCTGGAGTGGGCAGGGAATGGGCAGGAAGGGGCATCCTTCGTATCCCCTGAGACCCCAAACCAAGTCCAGGCCCGGCAGCGGCTTGCTGTGCAGAGCTTTAAGGGGAGGGCCCTCACTGAACAAGACACACTCAAGGCCCACCTGAGCAGTGGGGAAAGCTGAAGCTAGGAAAGCCAGGGGCCGAGGTGAGCCCTCTGGGGTCACCTGCTTAGAGCCCAAGACACTTCCTGGGACTCTGGGTACTGGCTTTCTCTTACCCTTCTCCACGCTAGAGTTGTGCACTGTAAGTGCCCTTCAGAATCCACCAGTCACTGTTTTCCATTTTCATTTTCCTTTCTTGCCAAGGACCCCTCCCTCCCCCACCTCCCCTAGTGAATCTCCCTCCACCCCAGGAAGCCGTCCTCCCCCCAGCCCCAGCTGAGGGGCCTTTCTCCTTCTGCCCTTGGTGTCAGCCACCTTGCTGGTGTTTCTGCTCAGAGCTTGCCAAGAGGCTCACACTCTAACGGAATTCACTGTGATTATAATGAGGACCCGCGTGTCTACAGCAGTGCAGCTGGGGTCCTAGGGCTGAAATCCATCTCTGAGCAAGCGAGCCAGAGAGGGTGCAGGGACTGTCTGTGGCACCACCATTGCACAGGGAGTCTCCAGCCTGTGCTGGGACTGTCACAGTGATGGGAGGCTCAGTGCCTCCCAGGCCACCGGCTCAGCTGTGAAATAATCCCAAACCACTCAGGATGTCTGCCTTCTATTGAACCACAGCCTGACTCCTGTTTTGGTTTGTGTGTGTGTGTGTGTGTGTGTGTGTTTGGATGGGCACAGAGGAGGCACCACTGAGCACACAACCACTTTTGGAAAAAGAAGTTGTTTGTTGTTTTTTGACAAAAAGCTCCATAACCAGATTCCCTTTAACCCGCCTGGATGGGTGATCTAAGTGCAGCACCAGGGAGGGTTTATCTATCAAGAGATCCCTCCATCTCTAGGGCTTGGAGAACCTAGGGTTCCAAGAAGGGGAGGGGAGAGAGAAGACTGAGTATAGGAGGGAGGAGGAACATCCAGGGCAGAAGAGTCTCCAGCACAAAGGGCCACAGGGGGAAGTGGAGGGAGACAGGAAGAGGCTTGGCTGGTATAAAAACTTTGAGTTGTTGAGGGAATGAAGGAAACCTAGAGGTCTTCCATTCACAGAAGTCCTCAAAGAAAGGCCTTTTCTTTCTGGCAACCCTGGGCAAGTGACTTCATCTCCTGGAGCCTCAGTATCTTCATCTGGAAAGTGGGTATAATTTTAGTACCCACCTCCTAGGCTTGTGGGGATTAAATGAGACAAATAGTGAAGTAGTGCCTCCACATACTGTGCCCTCAATACACTGTAGCAATAATATATTATATATAATAGTATATTACAAATAATATATTATTATTAACTCTTTTCTGAGCCCCAATTTTCCTTTTAGCTCCAGAATCCGGATCCTGATTCTGCCTCTGTTTAAAAAAAATCTGTCCCTCCCATGTGTGCAGTTCCTCTTCTCAGTGGCTCCCTGTGGCAGACAGCAGCCATGGCTGGGTGGAGCAGGGCAGAGGCTCCCTGTCCATTGCTCAGGGTTTCCAAGGCCCTGGCGCGGACTCCCTTCTCCTTCCCAGGCAGTTCCAGGGACAGGAAGCGGGTATGTTTGGAGAGGGAGCCTTCCCCAGTCATTGTGCCCGCAGTCGGCGTCCCAAAGCCAGGCCCCAGGACCTCCTGCCCTGGCTGCGCTGGCCACCTGCTCCAGGCTCCTCCTCTCCCCACCCCTCCAGGGGTCCCGATGGCTGGGCAGTCAGGCAATCTAACCCCCGCTCCAGCACAAACTCACTGTATGACCTTAGGCGAGTCTCTTCCCCTCTCTGGGCCTCAGTTTGCTCTCGAGATAAAAAAGGAGAAAAGAATTATAATTCCATGACTTAATGGTGCAAGTTATTCAGTTGGGGAAGGGGAAGGGGCAAGTTAAGGAGATGAAGGATTTTACCCAGTGGAGTCCAGGCGCTGGTCTTCAAGAAAAAGCGTTGGGGAAATTATCTGAATAACACTCCCCAGTGACTGGGGTGATCTCAGGAGAGGAGGCCAGTTTGACCAACTCCCAGACTCAGAGAACACCTCCATCCTCTGCTTTCCTTCTCTGGTTCCAGCCCAGCACCTTCCAGGGGCTTTAACCCTGTTTACAGAAATGGGAATTTGCATGATGAAAATAACCCCAGCCGGACTGCGATTTTACTGCGCTTGGCACGGGGCTCGGAAAAAGCGGCTGCATAGCCAATTACTGGAATTTTTAAACACAAATAATATTTTATGGGATCAGTGGGCTGGCGCTGGGCCGCCGCACCCGGCTCGGCTCCTCCGCCCACAAACAAGCTCGGATTGTGCGGCGGGCGAGCGCGCCAGCCCGGGACTGGGGAGGGAGCGGCGCGGGCGGGGGGCCGGCGCGGGCAGGTGCAGCGCAGGGCTGGGCCGCCCGGGCGGGCGCCCCACCGGCAGGGAGCGTCGGCGAGGCCAGGGCCCGGGTGGGTGCGCCGGGCGCCCCGGCTCACCTGCAGCGCCGCGCCTGGAAGCGTTTAGTGCGGGAGGGCGCGCCCGGCGCTAGCTCCCCCGCCTGGCGGCCGCCCGCTGGGCCTGGCCCGCGCCCCGCGCCCTTGGCATAGCTGAAGCCGCTGCGCCGCCTCCGGAAGGCCGGCTTCCCGGAACGGCCGGAGGGCGGCGGGGAGTCCGCGCAGAGGCCCAGGAGCCACGCCTCGCCTTCCCTCTCCCGCCCGAGCCCCGCTGGCGCGCGGGAGGCAGACCCAGGAGCCGCGCGCCGCGCCTAAGGGGCCAGTGCAGGTCGAGGGGTACAGCGAAGGTTAGGGGGAACGCTGTGCGCCGGGGATCCCCAGCCCCGCGCGCTCCGAGACCGCCAGGCCTGGCCAGGGCCCCCGCAGGCTGGCCGTCCCGCGGCCTGGGTCTCTTCTTCGGCCGTCTGCGAGCCCTCCCCCGCTGAGCGGCCGGCCCGGCACGCACAGGGTTAAGCGGGAGCAGGTGTGTAGCCAGATGCCGCTGACCAGCCCCTCCACTGCAGCCCAGTCGGCCTCCTCCTCCTCCGCCCACCCGCTCAGAACCAAACAGTCCCAAATAAAAGTGCTATTGTTGCCGGGCCTTTCCCCACCCCCGTCGCTGCCCCGCCACCTGGAGCGCAGCCCGGTCCCCTCTTCACCTGCCCCTGGGCAGGCCGAGGGGGGGTCGGGGGAGGGGAAGTGGGGCCTAGGAGCAGGGACTTCCGCTCCCCCTGGCCTCCAGCTTCCCTTCCCCCGTGCCCGCAGCACTGACCCCTGGGCCCAGGGACAGGCGCCACCGCTTTGTGGTGGGGGGCTCCTTTCTAGCTCCAGAGGGCCGGGTTCTGGCCTCCCCGCCGCGCCTCCCTCTAACCCCATCCTCACCGGCTGGAGAACCGCGGGTTTACGTGGCTGGCGCGACACGAGGCCCTGTGCGAGTCGCCCAGGGCTGCGCCAGGCCCACTGGGGCTCGGCAGTTGGCAGCGGGCATTGGACCGTGTGTGTGTGTGTGTGTGTTAATTGTCTCCAACAACAAAAAGGCAGCTCAAGAGTGATGCCCTTTACCGACGAGGAAACTGAGGCACGGAGAGGTGCAGTGTCTAGCCCTGTCACAAGGATGGTAAATGTGACTTTGCACAGGACTCAGGTCCTGCGACACCACGGGGTCTCTGGTGCTCATTTGACCCACAGAGATTGAGGGGCCCGTGGAGTTTGGCACCGTCCATACTCACCGTCGGACCTTGGGCGAACTACCCCTCCCCTCGGTTTCCTGGGTTTTAAATCGAGGTGGGTACACCACTGCGGTTCCTGAATTCCCACGCTGACACTTGGACTCCAAGGGGCTGGCGGGTCTCCGCAGGCCCGGGGCCCGGGGCGGGGCTCCACGCGGGAGCTAGGCAGCCGCCGCCCGTGCCTGGGGAGGAAAACGTTTCCCCTCTCGCCCCCCTTCTCCGCCAGCCTTGTCCGCCCTGCCTCCATCGCTCCCCGCAGGCCCCCGGGAGGCTGAACTGCGAGGTTAAATAAATATCTGACGGTGGCTCAAGGAAACAGTCAGGACCGTTGCCGAGAGAAGAAACCCAGACCTCGGTGGAGATCCGCCCCTGCGCGGGGGCAGCCCCCGCTCCGCCCGATCCTGATGCTTGCCGAGCCTTCGGCCCCCTCGGCCTCGCCCGCGTTCTCCGAGCTGGCCAGCCCCTCCCGGCGGCGCGGCCCCTCTCCTCCCACCTCCCCAGCTCTGGGGCGCTGGGCTGGGGGCGCTGGGCTGGGGGCGCTGGGGCTGGGGGCGCTGGGCTGGGGGCGCTGGGGCTGGGGGCGCTGGGCTGGGGGCGCTGGGCTGGGGGCGCTGGGGCTGGGGGCGCTGGGCTGGGGGCGCTGGGGCTGGGGGCGCACGCGGGTTACCGTATTTCCTCTTCTTGCGCCCTAGGTTTTGAGCGCAGGTTTTTAACTTCTCCAGCGGGAGAGAGAGTACTCTCCACACTAGGGAAAGGACTCTGTTGGGAGTCGGGAGACTTGAGCATTTGGTTTCCTTCTCTTAGCTCTACCGTGAATCCCTCTCCCGACCTACAGACCCATAAATCCAGCTCCCTATTTCCACCTGAACATCCAGCAGGCACCTCAAACTCGACTTCCAAATTCTGACTTTTCCCCCAGGCTTGCACCTGTCAGTCTTCTTCATCTCAGAAAAGGGCAACTTCATCTTCCCAGTTGCTGGGGAGGAAAATCTCGGAGTTATTCTCAGCTCCTCTTTTTCTGCCATTATTCATCTAAATGCCTTAGCAAATCTGGCTCATTTTGTCTTCAAAATGTCCAGAATATGCTACTCTTCACCACCTGCCTACTTAGCTCGCTGTTCCGAGCCACCATCTTCTCTTGCTGGAATATTGCAACACCTCCTAACTTGTTCCTCTGCATCCCTCGTCCTTCCTCTCTGTTCTCAACAGAGTAGCCAGGGTTATCTTTTTGAGACGGGATATTCTTGCTCTGTCTCCCAAGCTTAATTGCTGTGGTGTCATCATAGCTCACTACAACCTCAAACTTCTGTGCTCAAGCAATCCTCTCTCCTCAGCTTCCTGAGTAGCTGGGACTATAAGCACATGCCATCATGGCCGGCTATTTTTTTTGTAGAGATGGGGTCTCATTCTTGCTTAGGCTGGTCTTGAATTCCTGGCCTCAAGCAGTCCTCCCATTTTGGCCTTTCAATGTGCTAGGATTACAGGTGTGAGCCACCGTGCTCAGCCAGAATTATCTTTTTAAAACCAAAGTCAATTTGTGTTCCTCTTCTGCTCAAAATCCTCCAACAGCTGTTTATATCACTCAGAGAAAAGGTTTCTTATGAGACCCTAGTGATCTGATCACCTCTCTGCCCTTCCCTCCCACCCCTTCCTCCTCACTGCTCCCCAGGCAGGCCAGCACACCCCTGCCTCAGGGCCTTTGCACTTGCTAGTCCCTCAGGATTCCTACCGTTCTCCCTCTCGCTTTGCTGAGGCCTTCTCAGACCAATACCCCCACCCCACGCACACCCCCGACTCTCCACCTCCCTTGCCATGCTCTCCTTTCCTCAGCTGCACTTATCACTAACTAACGTGCTGCATATTTCCCTGCTGATTGTCTTTCTCCTCCTCCTAGATTGTAGGCACAGTGAAGGCAGAGGCTTTCTCAAAAAGTCTCAGCCCTTAGAACAGGGCTTCACACAGATTGGCACTCAGTAAACAGTTGAAGGGATGAGCTGGTCACTTTCTCTTTCTGGGCCTTACTTTCCTCACCTGTTCAAGCGAGTTGGAGCCAGTGAAAGTCCCCCAGCTTTGAGAGTCTCGTGGTGAGCGATGAACACGATTCGGGAAGGCGAGAGGGAAAGGTAGACAGTGGGACTGAAGTGACATTAGCTCTGTGTCTGAGTGGACCAGCACAAGGCAGAGAAGGCTCACCCCAGGGACGTTGCCACCTAATCCACAGGGCCCACTTATTCATTCATTCGAGAAGTGTCCCTGAAGGTCCCTGGTGTGCCCAGCTTGGGGCAGTGCCCTGGGGGAGGCCAGGACATGCAGAGCAAGAGTTGGGCCATCAACGGCTCTGCTCCCTGTCGCCTGTGTGACCCTAGGTGAGCCTGGGACCTCTCTGAGCCTCAGTTCTCCCAATTGTAAAGGTGACAGATAATTCCACCTGCCTGCATGACTCATGAATTAAACCAAGTGTCAAGTGAGATAACCTCACAATACACAAAGTGTATGACTGAGGGACAAGAATTAACGCATAAAGCAAGGTCACAGTCCTTCAAGAGCTTACAGCATGGTCTTTGTAGCTTAGAGCTCCTTTCCTAGCCTCCCCCCGCCAACCTTCTATTTTTGTCTGGGTCTTGGTGGGGTCCCTTGGGACTGGCTGACTCTGTAGCCTTACGCTTAAGTTGGTGTCCCTCCTGACCCCAGGCAGCCGAATGAAGGCTCCCCCTCGTGGCACTTTCTGGAATGACAGGTTTCCGGGCCTCTTGAACAAGAAGAGATGGGTGGGCTTTGAGCACAAAAAGGGAGCAGGAAGAGGCTAGAAGAGGAAGAGTCTGGAGACCTGGGAAAGGGGCAGGGCAAACCTGCAAAGGAATGTTGGACTGGAAGGGCGCTGGGACCTCCTCCACCCCATTTTGCAGATGAGAAAACTGAGGTTCGGGGAAAGAGAAGTTAGAGGCAGGACTGCAACTCAGGTATCTACACACTGCTATGCTGGGTCCTTTACACCAAGTATCATATGACTTTACACAGGTCAGTGAGCAAGCAAATTTCCTCCACATCTGGCAGCATTCCCTGGAGGGCCCCTGAATGTGCAGCCTTCTCTCCCGGGGCGAAGAATCCCAAATGTCAAAGACTCTGCATGCAGAGTGGCTGGGATAACCTCAGATCTAATCTATTTCAGAGCCAGGGATTAGAGACAGACAATTCACCTGGATTTTTCTCTTCTTACTTGGATGTGGGTGCGGGGATGAGGATGCGGACATAACTCAATCCGGTTCTACTTGGAGATCCAGAATGACCAACTCAATCACAGGTGTGTGTGTGTGTGTGTGTGGGGGGGTGTTACACTCGCATGTGTGGAGGGCTTTATCTGAAGTTGTTTGTCTTTTTCTACACCTACATTTTCTAATTTAGTCCTTGCTGCTATTATTAGCCATTTTAGAGATGACAGCAATGAGTCACAAAAGGACCAAGTGATTTGCTCAAGATTAGAAAGAACATTAGGGTAAGCCCAATGCAGTGCATACAGAAGGTACTCAATAGATACCATTACCTGTCCAGGAGACAGACTGCCTTGTTTTATTGAGTGATTTTAGGAAGAACTCTTCCCAGCCTGAGGTTGCCTCCCACTGCGAGGGACATTTCTGCTCCCTTCCTTGGATCCTGGCAGCCTGGAGGGGCCTCTGGTTCCCTGTTTAAGGTACAGGGCGAGGGAGGGCATGGGCACGAGAATGCCACAGAAGAAGAGGGAGCAGTGATGGGGTGGGCAGGGGAAGGGGCTACTTGTCTGAGTTGAGCTGAGGGGCTTCCAAATAGCCTCCACCAGCTGGCTGGTGGGAGGCCTGGATTTCTGATCACCCTGGTGGGCTTGACAGGCACTGTGAAAATATATTGATGTTGTCTAGGAGCCAGGAGTGAACCCTGTTGTCCTGTCCTTTTGATGTATTGGCAGGGCGCTCAGTAGATGGAGGAAACCCCGGGACTGGGTTCCAGTGCTGACCTCCAAGTGCTGTATGGCCCTGTGGTATGTAGAGTAATGGTTGGAAACACCGGCTCTGGAGCCAGGCTGCCTGGGTTTATGTGCCAGCTTCTCACTTAATAGACCTGTGACCTTGACTTCACCTCTCTGAGTCTCAGTTTTCTTGTCAGTGCAAGGGGGAGTAATGGTACCTACTCAAAGATTATTGGCTACATTAAATGAATGAATCATGTAAACTAGGTAGGAAAATGCCTGGCACATAGTACATGCTCAATGAACATAATCTGTTATTAGGAAAGAACCTTCTGTCTGAGTTGCAAGATTAGCAAGTGTACAGTTAAAGGGGTTAGAGGGACAGTTTTCAGTTGCAGGAGCACAGCTTCCTGGGGGAGGTTTTATTTCGCTTATTTTGTTTTTGCAGGATGGGCAAAATTATAGAAGGTGAAACTTGCTAAAACATTCTGTGATGCAGCTTGCAAAAGATTTGAATGTTTTCCCAAAGAGGCATGAGTTTACAAGGTCGAGTCACAGGACTAGAGCATCTTAGGGTCTTAGGATCCTGAGAGCCTTCTGGCTGCAGTGTTGTTCTGTGGTTCCGGGGTTATCTTCTCAGTCTAGAGGGAGATGATGTCCAGGGGCGTATCATGCTGGGTTATTGGGGACCCCAAGGCCAAAATTGACACTTTAAGCCTTGGTGCCCAGAGGATATTTGGGGTGAGTTCTAAGGGCACTGAGGTTCATGGATTATCCTGCACCCAGCCTGTCCCTGAGGGGAGCATTTGGGTGGAGGAGGAAAGAGAGGCCTTCGTGGGAGAGGGGCAGGCGGGGAAACCTCCTTGCCCATCATGTTTACTGAACTGCACTGAATTATGACTAAATGCCAAGATCTGGCTTCAGGCAATTGCCTAAATCATTTAGGGGTTGACAGGGAAGGGAGGGAGGGAACATGGGGAGCTGGGGGGAGAATGTTCTTGTAATTCTTCAGTCTGAGGTACATTAAGGAGCCATAAGCCATGTCGAGAGCTTGAATTACATTAGAGAGATTATCCTGTTACAGTTCATAATCCTGGATAATATACCGTCTTGGAGCACACCTGCCCATGATAAATCTGGCCCTGTAATGGCCCGACCCTGGGGATCCAGGGACGCCGGGGCAGCTGGCAAGGGTGATCAGAGTGGGCGCAGCCTCGGCAGGGGCACCTGTGAGCCCCAGTGCCCTCCTGACTCCCCTTCGTGCCCCTTACTCCTGCCTCCGCCCAGAGGGAGGGGCCGCAGCTGGGAGCCTCAAACTTCCCCATCTTTGCTCAAGGTCCTTGGCTCCCTGGGGCCCCTCCCACCTTAGCTCCCACCCCATAATCCCACCTCCTGCTCTGGTGGGACAGGCCATTTGTATTCCTGTCTCCAGACTGTCCTCTCTCCAGATGCTTTCCCCTTAATCTCTCCAAGCCCAGCCTGGCCTGTCGTGGCCCGGAGACCTCTCTGAGAACCCATGCTGACATCCCCCTTAGCTCCAGTTCAAGACACTGACCCTCTGTTGTGAAAGCGTGTGTCGCCTACCACTGACGGCGTTGGCAAGCCTTTTCTGAGTCTCTGTCTACCTGGCTAGACTGCCAGTACCATGAAATCAGGAACCATGACCACTGCCGCAGCGCTTAGCACACATAGGTTCAATAACCATGCAAATGGTTAATGGCAGAATTGGGACTCAAACCCCAGTGGGCTGGCTCTAGAGTCTGTGGCCAGGATGGGACAGTCTCTCTGGCCTGAAAGCTCTGCCCTGTGTCATTTGTGGGCCTGGCCTTGTTTTCCATGAGCTGTCACATCCTTCCTAGACTGTATGTGCCTTACATCGGGGAGCATCACAAGCTACAGGGGTGACTCCCTCATGGGGTAGCTTAGGGCAGGATGGCACCTGAGCCTCCCAGATTCGTCCTCAGCCTCTCAAGAGGCGCAGTCCATGGAGTGACCAGTTAGCTTGGGCAGCTCTCTCCCAGCCCCAGCACCTTCTCATCTCTAGCCTGTTGCTCCGTTTACAGCTCTCGGGAGGCCTGGGAGTATCTGAGTACCTCCATACGTCCTACTATTGCCCTGCCTCAGTTTCTGCTTCACCCTCCCACGTCCCTTCCTCAGACACACACGCCCTGTGCACCTTTACCTGGGCACATGTGGAGGGCAGCTTTCTGGGCCTCCTGAGGTTAGCTCTGCTACTGGGGCTTCAGCTAACTCAAGTCTTAAAGATCCCCTAGAAAGAAACCACAGCTACCACTTATCAAGTGTTTACTAAGTGCCAAGCCCTGGGTGATGCTTTTTACCTGATATTTCTCATCTAACCCTATACCAGGCTTATGATATACATACTGTATATACATATGTACTATATAATTTATGTTTTATAGACGAGAAAGCTGAAGCTTAGAGAGGTTAAATACAGTGCTATAGGTCAACACCCAGTAAAGGGCAGAGCTGGAAATTAAACCCAGGCCTGCTAGTTCCAAAGCAGGTGTGCTTAACCCTTGGTGCCACACTGGCTTCTTAGGTGAGGGCAGGAACCCTAGGCTGCCGCCCCAGCTCTATCTCCATGCAGGCTGACCTTCTCATCCCTGCAGCCATCTCCACCCCTTCTCATCCCTGCAGCCATCTCCACCCCTTCTCATCCCTGCAGCCAGCTCCACCCCTTCTCATCCCTGCAGCCAGCTCCACCCCTTCTCATCCCTGCAGCCACCTCCACCCTTTCTCATCCCTGCAGCCACCTCCACCCCTTCTCATCCCTGCAGCCACCTCCACCCCTTCTCATCCCTGCAGCCACCTCCAGCGCCCTCCTCCCTGACCCTCTGTTGCCAGGTTCCAGGCTCCTCTGCATTCCAAGTCACTCCATGCCTCACCGGTTCACTCCCTCCCTCAGTGTTTCCACATCATTCATTCAGAGACGGGAACCACAGCACTAGATCATCCACCCATCCATTCATTCCCATCATTCATTCATGGAATCCTGGAATGTCAGAGCTGGAAGGGACCTTAGAGATTATCTGGTCGATTGGTTTTTAAACCACAAGGCATTTTTCAAAGAAAGCCTTCTGTGGAAGTTCTGTAGAGAAATCAGATCAACAGGGAAGGTAGCAACCAGACTCCTGCCCCCTAGGTCCTGCCTCACCC
>VSMD01073560.1:0-105625 GCA_008750895.1 Mirza zaza
GTCTCACTTTGTTGCCCAGGCTAGAGTGAGTGCCGTGGTGTCAGCCTAGCTCACAGCAACCTCAAACTCCTGGGCTCAAGCAATCCTGCTGCCTCAGCCTCCCGAGTAGCTGGGACTACAGGCATGCGCCACCATGCCCGGCGAATTTTTTCTATATATATTAGTTGGCCAATTAATTTCTTTCTATTTATAGTAGAGATGGGGTCTCGCTCTTGCTCAGGCTGGTCTCGAACTCCTGAGCTCAAACGATCCGCCCACCTCAACCTCCCAGAGAGCTAGGATTACAGGCGTGAGCCATCGCGCCCGGCCTCCTATTTGCTTTTGAAACCATTTCCAACCTCAGATATCTAAACCATATCTCTACCCAAGGATATGTGCAGAAGGAAGAAAAAAAAGAGAAAGAATAAAAAATAATTAAAAAAAACAGAAAAAAAAAATAAACCGTATCTTCACACAGTGAATAAAGACAGCATGTCTCTTGTTCATCCGTTCCTAGCAGTGCCTAGTTGGTATATGGTAGGCACTGGGTAGATATTTGTGAGTGAATGGAGGGATTAAACATTTTTAGTTTGAAGTTCTGTCAGGAAATTTAAGTGATGTTTTTTACACAGTTAACACTGTATATCTAAGGATTGTAACTTGAGGGAAAGTTTTGGGAATTATCCTTACTGATAATATTTGAGGCAGTGAATAGTATATGAAATGGCCAAAGAGGAAAGTACATAGAAGAGGCATATATGCCAAGAAGGGATTTTAAAAAAGGAGTTGAAAGCTGTTTTTCACAGAAACCAAAGAAAATGGTTTACACAGAAGCCGTTTACCTTTATGTTTGTATGTGATACTTATCAATTAGTTAATAACATTTCTCAATTTGTTTAGTAAAGCATTTGTTGAGTATCCATAGTATGCTTCTCTGGAAATGGTTATAGTTTATATATAATGTTAATTGTTTAAATCTTTGAAATTTTCCAGGGGAAATAAACTATCATCATAAGAATGAGGAAAGAATGGTAAACACAGCTTGGATATTTAGAAACCCATTATTGTCAGAAAGATAATTGTCATTATTTTTCCAGACATACTAGATTTTAAATATCACTTAAAATGTTTTCACTATTGAAAACTAGAATCTTTTTTTTTTTTTTTGAGACAGAGTCTCTGTTGCCCTGGCTAGAGTTCTGTGGCATCAGCATAGCTCAGCAACCTCAAACTCCTGGGCTCAAGCAATCCTACTTCAGCCTCCCTAGTAGCTGGGACTACAGGCATGCACCACCATACCCGGCTAGTTTTTTCTATATATTTTTAGTTGGCCAATTAATTTCCTTCTGTTTTTAGTAGAGACAGGGTCTCGCTCTTGCTCAGGCGGGTTTCGAACTTGTGACCTCAAGCGATCCTCCTCAGCCTCCCAGAGTGCTAGGATTACAGGCATGAGCCACCTTAAAATAGATTCTTGTCTCTTGTATTCAAGTCCATAAAATAGTATGCCCTATATAGTAGATGTTCAATAAATATGTTTCCAAATTTGGATCACTCAGTGCCTGGCTTTTCTGTTTTGGTTAGCACACATCATATTGCAGATATTGCACATATCTTTGTTGTGGGTATTTTGCACACATATGCTAGTATTTCTTTAGGATTGATTCTTAGACTTTTTTGTTTAAATTATACCGTTAGATTCTTTTTGCCTATACTTGGGAGGTTTTCATACTAGTATTTGCAGAAATTGATGTATATATTTTGTGTGCATAATGTGTGTTTGTGTGCTGTTTTTGTGTCACTACAGCTAGACTGATTTGAATTGGGGTGGTTTCTTTCCTCTATGCCAGGTGTGTTGGCAAATTTTTTCTATAGGATGAGAAAATAAATAGCTTATTTAGGCTTTGCACATGCAGTCTCTGTTGTATATTCTTTTTAAAAACAATCTTTTAAAAATGTGAAAACTGAGCTGGATAGTGGGGGACGCCTGTAATCCTAGCTACTTAGGAGGCTGAGGCAGCAGGATCACATGAAACCCAGGAGTTCAAGACCAGTCTGGGCAGCATAGCAAGACCTCTGTCTCTAAAAAATAAAAATGTAAAAACTGACCCTAGGCCATACAAAGGAGCCACAGGCCAGAATTGGCCATAGGCCTCAGTTTCCCAAGCTTTGATTATTAGGCCTTTAGGTCATTGTAAACGGCATGGGAATTAATTGTCTCTGTTAAATGACAGTTTCGCCTGTGAAACTGCCTGGCTGGGCCAGACACTTTTGGGGGTGTGGACAGCTTTTTGACAACTTACCTTTTCTTCTGTTGTTTTCACCTGTTTATTTTGAGCCACATTTGGTAACTTATATTTTCCTTAACCCTTATTTTTCAAGCCTTCTCTTCATGTATGTCTTTTATATAGTTTTAATTTTCAAAATTAGGGTGTTTCAGCTAGTTCTTAATTCTCCAAAAGAGCTATGTCTTGAGTTTATCAATTTTATTGCTCTATTTTCTAATTTATTAATTTCTGGGGTTTTTTTCTTTCCTATATTCATTGAGTCACTTTTTAAACTTACTGTTTTGTCTGGTAATGAAAATATTTGAAGGTAATACTTTTCCCTGCATTATGAGATTGTATACCTCATGATTTGGTAGGAAGTGTTTTCTGGATTAGTTTTACAATTTCAATTTTGAGTTCTTTTATACAAGACAGGTTTCTTTTTAATTTCTAATGGATTCTCTTCTACATTTCTGGTTTTGTTTAGTGGTTAGCTTCATGGCCTGAGAATCTTAAACTGCTTTCTCATCAGTTCCAGGAACAAAGCGCTATTTGTTGATTTCTTATGTTCTGAGATTTTTTTTTTCCAACCTCAGTATTAACTCTATTATTACATTGTTCTCCTTTATTCCTTATCAGGGCTGCTGATTTCTCTAATTTCATATGTTGTCAGCCTGTTTCCCTTCCTGCTACCACCCCCTTTCTTGCAGTCTGTATTCGCTTATACTAATGTACCATTTTCAACTCATCTCTAATACCTTGATCACTTCTCTGCCTTAGTTTGTCCTAATAGATTTGTATGGTAACTTTTTGTTAGCAGTAGATGTAGGAGTTCTTGATCTTTTTTTAATGAACAATTTTTGAAATATAATTGGCATACAGTAAAATACACGTACTTAAAGTATACTGTTTCATTGTTTAGACATATACAGAACCTGAAATCCTTACCATAATCATGATAATGAATATATACATCATCAACAAAAAATTTCCCGCGCCCCATTGTAATCTCCCTCCTTGAACTCATTTTTTGTCCTAGGCAACCTCTGATTTGCTTCCTATATACTATTGTGTTTTGTAGAATTTTTTATATATATGTAATATAAATAATGGATTATTAAGTATGAAATGTCCAATTTCCTTAAGTGCTACATTTGACAGTTATCTCTGACATTTCACTTTGACACTTATTGTTTAATTTTTATTTTGAAGGTACATTCTCATTCTTTCACATGCAGAGTTTGGCTTGTGATTATTTTTCAGACTTTTTTTGTAGAGCAATTTTTGTGAAACCATGGATAAGTCAAAAATTCGTGTTATGGCCAGGCGCAGTGGTTCACACCTGTAATCCTAGCACTCTGGCAGGCCTAGGTGGGCGGATCGTTTGAGCTCAGGAGTTCAAGACCAGCCTGAGCAAGAGCGACACCCCGTCTCTACTAAAAATAGAAAGAAATTAATTGGCCAACTAATATATATAGAAAAAATTAGCCGGCTGTGGTGGCACATGGCTGTAGTCCCAGCTACTTGGGAGGCTGAGGCAGGAGGATTGCTTGAGCCCAGGAGTTTGAGGTTGCTGTGAGCTAGGCTCACGCCACGGAACTCTAGCCTGGGCAACAGAGTAAGACTCTTGACTCAAAAAAATCGTGTTATTTTCGAATATGAGTTCTGACGTAGAACCAATACAGTGCAGATACTTTGAAATATCAATGAAGTGTTTGGGAAGGATGTGGCTAATGAATGCACAATACATCCATGGTTTGATAAGTTCCATTCTGGTGATTTTAATCTTGAAAATGAGCCACACTGGCAACCTGAGACCAAGGTGGATAATAATGAGCTGAGGCTAGGCGTGGTGGCTCACGCCTGTATTCCTAGCACTCTGGGAGGCCAAGGTGGGAGGATCACTCAAGGTCAGGATTTCAAGACCAGGGTGAGCAAGAGCGAGACCCTGTCTCTACTAAAAATAGAAAGAAATTATCTGAACAACTAAAAAATACAATAGAAAAAATTAGCCAGGCATGGCGGCGCATGCCTGTTGTCCCAGCTACTCTGGAGGCTGAGGCAGAAGGATTGCTTGAGCCCAAGAGTTTGAGGTTGCTGTGAGCTAGACTGAACGCCATGGCACTCTACCCCGGGCAACAGAGTGAGAATCTATCTCAAAAATAAATAATAATGAAGTGGAAGCAAATCCATCACAACCTATGTGTGAATTAGCAGCAAGGTTTTATGTTGTTATTCCAACAATATTGGACCATTTGATACAAATCAGCAAGGTAAAGAAGCTGGATAGATGGGTTCTGCATGAATTAAATGAGCGTCAGAAGAGAGATCATCTTGAAGCTTTAAAGGTGAATCATTTCTACACTGTATTGTTAACGTGTAATGAAAAGGGGATTCTTCTTGACAATTGAAAGTGTATGGCACAATGATTGAATAAAGATGAAGTGCTGAAATAGTCCAAAACCGAATATTCATCAAAAAGCTAATGGTATCTGTTTGGTCCAGTGCTGCCATTAGCCACTACAGCTTTATGAAACCGTGTCAATCCATTACAGTGGATATGTACTGCAACCAGTTGGACAAAGTGTGAGGATGCTTGCACTTAAGCAGCCACAATTGGTCAATAGAGATAGGCCAATCCTCTTGCAAGACATTTTTCAACCAAAAGTCACACAAACAATGCTGCTCAAACTTCAGAAGCTGGGCTTGGAAACTCCCGTCATCCACTGTATTCACCAGACAGACCTTGCACCAACTGACTACCTCTTCCAGGCTTTGGACCACTTCTTGCAAAGAAAAATACTCATTTCTCAACAAGGTGTGAAAACGCCTCTTGTGATTTCATCACTACTTGCTCTTCAGGCTTCTTTGCTGCTGGTATAAACAAGCTACTGTTAAGATGGCAAAACTGTGTGAGTAGTTTAGGCGCATACTTTGGTTAATTGTACTGTTTGTTTGAGATATAATAAACTACACTTTTGATTTGAAATCAGACATTTCATATTTAATGACCTAATACTATGTATGGTGTGGGTGCCCTAGCTTCTTTCATTTAGCATAATCACTTTGAGATTTATCCATGTTGTTACCTGTATCCATAGTTTATTCTTTTTTCTTGCTTGGGTAGTCCTTTATATGGATATACCACAATTTGGTTGTCCAGTCATTTGATAGACACTTGGGTTGTTTTCATTTGGGGCTATTACAGATAAAACTACTGTGAACCATAATACAAGCACAAGTCTTCATATGGACATTTTTCATTTCTCTTGGATAAATACCAGGAGTGGAGTAGGGATATATGATGGGATATTTACCTTTTTAAGAAACTGTCAAATTGTTTTTCAGATTGCTTGTGCCATTTTCATTTCTATCAGCGGTATATCGGAGTTCCAGTTCTTCGATATCCTTGCCAACACCTGTTATAATCCTTCTATAATGTTAGCCTTTCTTTTGGATGTGTGGAGGTATTTTATTGTGTTTTTAATTTGTATTTCCCAAATACAAATGGTGCTGAATATCTTTATGTGCTTATTTGCCATTTGTATATCTCTGGTGAAGTATTTGTTCAAATATTATGCCTATTTCTAAAAATTGAGTTTTATTATTAAATTCTGAGTTTTGTATATATTCTAATAAAAAATTCTTTATCAGATTTATGATTTGCAAATGTTATTTCCCAGAGTATAGCTTGTCCTTCATTCTCAAAAGTATCTTTCAGAAAGCACAAGTACAGTTTATAAATTTCATCTTTTATAGATTATGCTTTTGGGCTGGGTGCTGTGGCTCACACCTGTAATCCTAGCACTTTGGGAGGCTAAAGTGTGGGAGGATCACTTAAGGCCAGGAGTTCAAGACCAGCTTGAGCAGACCCTGTCTCTATTAAAAAAGGAAAAATCAGCCTGGCCCATGGTGGTGCATACCTGTAGTCCCAGCTACTCAGGAGGCTGAGACAGGAGGATTGCTTGAGCCCAGGAGTTTGAGGTTGCAGTGAACTATGATGATGCCCCTAGACTCTAGCCCAAGCAACAGAGGGAGACCCTGTCACCAAAAAAAGAAAAAAGAAGAAGAGGCAATCTAGATTGTGCTTTTGGTGTTGTATCTAAGAAGTTTTCATCTTACCCATAGTCACAAAGATTTTCTCCTATGTTTTCTCTAGAAGTTTCTCAGTTTTCAGTTTTACATTTTGTCTAATGGCCCATTTTGAGTTGATTTTTGTATGTAGTGTGAGGTGTGGATCAGTTAATTTTTTTTGTTTTGAGACAGTGTCTCACTCTGTTGCTCGGGTTAGAGTGCTGTGCATCAGCCTAGCTCACAGCAACCTCAAACTCCTTGGCTCAAGCAATCCTGCTGCCTCAGCGTCCCGAGTAGAGTAGCTGAGACTACCGGCATGTGCCACCATGCCTGGCTAATTTTTTCTATATGTTTTTAGTTGTCCGGCTAATTTCTTTCTATTTTTGGTGGAGATGGGGGTCTCACTCTTGCTCAGGCCATGGCATCAGCCTAGCTCACAGCAACCTCAAACTCCTGGGCTCAAGCAATCCTCCTGCCTCAGCCTCTCAGTAGCTGGGACTACAGCCATGCGCCACCACACCTGGCTAATTTTTTCTATATATATTTTTAGTTAGCAAATTAATTTTTTTCTGTTTTTAGTAGAGACGGGGTCTTGCTCTTGGTCAGGCTGGTTTCAAACTCCTGACCTTGAGCAGTCCTCCTGCCTCAGCTTCCCAGGGTGCTAGGATTACAGGCGTGAGCCACCCTGCCCAGCCCAGAGTTAATTTTTTTGTATTAAGTATGCCCAATTGCTCCAGTGGGAAGATTGGGAAGATTATCCTTTATTCACTGAATTTTCTTTGCATTTGTCAAAAAATCAAATGCTCATATATTTATATTTCTAGAATCTATTCTGTTCCATTGATTTGTCTTATTTTTACACCAGCACCACACTGTCTACATTGCTATACCTTAAGTCTTGAAAGCAAATGGTGTGCACTTTCCTATTTTATTCTTTTTAAAGCTATTTTGGCTATTTTAGGACCTGCCCTTTTCTTTATAATTTTAGCAGCATGACAGATTTTGCCCTTCAAAAAAATACCTTCTGAGATTTTGTTTGAGATTGCTTTGAATGTATAGATCAATTTGGCAAGAATTGACATCTTTATATTGGGTCTTATGACCATGAACATGATGTATCCCCAGTTATCTAGATTTTCTTTAATATTTTTATGGTTTTCATTGTATAGGTCTTGCAAGTCTTTTGTCAGATAATCCCCGTTCTATTTTTTCCTTTATTTTTTAATTACTGTTATGAATGGTACTGTATTTCAATTTGATTGCTTGCTGCTGCTATATAGAAATACAATTGATTTTTGTGTATTGATCTTGTATGCAGTCTTGCTAAACTCCTTCTAATGACCTTTTTTAGACATCATCAGATTTTCTGCAATATGATTACCTTATCAACCTCTACGATTTTACTTCATCCTTTTCCAGCTTGAATTCCTTTTGTGTTTCTTATCTTACTTCACTGGTTAGAACTTTTAGTGCAGTGTTGAACAGAGTTGATGAGAGTGAGTATCCTGGCCTTATTCCTCATCCTTAGGGGGAATAGGGGTAGGCATTCAGGGAGTTCCCTTCCTGTTCCTAGTTTACTGAGAACCTTTGGTTTTTGTTTTTAATCAGGAATGGGCATTGTACTTTTTCTGCATTTATAGTCATGTACTACATACCTATATTTCAGTTAGCCACAGGCCACACGTATGACAATCATCCAATAAGATTATATTGATAATACCGTATTTTTCATGTGCCTTTTCTGTGTTTTTAGACATGCTTAGATAACAGACACTTAATATCATGTGATAGTTGCCTACAGTATTTAGTACAATAACATGGTGTACAGGTTTGTAGCCTAGGAGCAATAGCCCAGGTAGCCTGCTATATACGTGTATGTATGTCTAGTAGGCTGTAACATCTAGATTTGTGTAGGTACACTCTGATGTTCGCCCAGTGACAAAAACGTCTAATGACACATTTCTTAGAACATATCCTCATCATTAACTGACTTGCTGAGATGATCATGTAGATTTCCCACTTTAGTTTGTAAATGTGATAAATTACATTGATTTTTTTGAATGCTAAACCAATCTTGCATTTCCAAGATAGATTTTGATAATGTTTTAAATCTTACATGTTACTCACTAAGTTCCATTTCTGGGTTCTTTATTGTTTTGTGTAGATTCAGATTTCAATCTTGTGCCATTCTTCTTCGTTTGAAGGACTTCTTTGAACATTTCTTGTAGTACAAGTATGCTTGTGATGAATTCAACTTTCTTATGTCTGAAAAAAAGCCTTTATTTTATCTTCATTTTTAAAATATATTTCTGCTACACATATAATTCTAGGGATTTTTTTTTTTTCTTTCAGTACTTCAGGCATGTGGCTCCACTGTTTTCTTGCTTGCATCATTTCCAATGAGGATTCTGCTGCTACTGTTTCTTTATACATAAAGTGATTTTTTTTCCTCTTGCTGCTTTTCAGATTTTATCACTGGTTTTGAATTATTTGATTATGATGGGCTTTGGTGTCATTTTCTTCATTTTTTTAGCTTGGGCTCTGTTGAATCTCTCATCTGGGTTTGTAGTTTTTATCGAATTTGTAACATTTTGGGCCACTAGTTTTTCAGTCTCTTAAGCCACTCTATGTGTAACACGAATTATACATAGTTTGGACTGCCCGAAGTTGTCTCAAGGTTCATTAATACTCTGGGGTGTTTTTTGTTTTTTGGTTTTATTTTATTTTATTTTTTTTTGGAGACAGAGTCTGGCTCCGTTGCCTGGGCTAGAGTGTCCTGGTGTCAGCCTCGCTCACAGCAACCTCAAACTCCTGGGCTCAAGCAGTCCTTCTTCCTCAGCCTCCTGAGTAGCTGGGACTTCAGGCATGTGCCACCATGTCCAGCTAATTTTTCCTATATATTTTTAGTTGGCCAGTTAATTTCTTTCTATTTTTAGTAGAGATGGGGTGTTGCTCTTGCTCAGGCTGGTTTCTAACTTCTGACCCTCAGCAATCTTCCTGCCTCACCCTCTCAGAGTGCTAGGATTACAGGCATGAGCCACTGCACCCGACCTGGGCTTTTTTTTTTTAAGTTATTTTTTTTCTCTTCATCTTTCATTTTGGATTGTGTTGATGGCTTCAAGTTCATTATCACTTTGACAGTGTCTAAAGTACTGCTAATCGTTTCGATTGTATTTTTTTTTTTTTTTTTTTTTTTTTTTTTGAGACAGAGTCTCACTTTGTTGCCCAGGCTAGAGTGAGTGCCATGGCGTCAGCCTGGCTCACAGCAACCTCAAACTCTTGGGCTCAAGAGATCCTTCTGCCTCAGCCTCCCGAGTAGCTGGGACTACAGGCATGCACCACCATGCCCGGCTAATTTTTTCTGTATATATTAGTTGGCCAATTAATTTCTTTCTATTTATAGTAGAGATGGGGGTCTAGCTCTTGCTCAGGTCGGTTTCGAACTCCTGAGCTCAAAGGATCTGCCCGCCTAGGCCTCCCGGAGATCTAGGATTATAGGCGTGAGCCACCGCGCCTGGCCCCATTGTATTTTTATTTCTATGAGTTTTGATATTTTTATATCTTTCATATCTCTATTTGTATTTAGTCTTTAGCTTGTTGAATATTTAGAATACAGCTATAAAATAACTGTTTTAACCTTATTGTCCACTAATTCTAACATCTATATCAGTTCTGGACTGCTTTCAGTTGACTGACTTTTTTTTTCTTTAATATGATTCCCATTTTCCTGGGTTTGTTTGTTTGCTTGCTTGACTGATAATTTTTGATCGGATGCTACATTGTGGATTTTACCTTCTTGGGTGCTGGATATTTTTAAATTTTTTTGTTAATATTCTTTTATTCTGGAATTCATTTAAGTTACTGGGAAATAGTTACGTCTTTACAAGCATTGCTTTGATTTGGTAGACAAGTTTAGAGCAGTGTTTACCTTAGGGTAATTGTATTTTTTTTTTTTTTTTTTTTTGAGACAGAGTCTCACTTTATTGCCCAGGCTAGAGTGAGTGCCATGGCGTCAGCCTAGCTCACAGCAACCTCAAACTCCTGGGCTCAAGCAATCCTTCTGCCTCAGCCTCCCGAGTAGCTGGGACTACAGGCATGCACCACCATGCCCGGCTGATTTTTTCTATATATATTAGTTGGCCAATTAATTTCTATTTATAGTAGAGATGGGATCTCACTCTTGCTCAGGCTGGTTTCAAACTCCTGACCTCGAGTGATCCACCTGCCTCAGCCTCCCAGAGTGCTAGGATTACAGGCATGAGCCACTGCGCCAGCCAGGTTTTAAATATTTTAAGTCTCAGAATCAAATCTGGAGAACTTGATAAAGCAGAGTGCTGGGCCCCACCCTTAAAGTTTGATTCAGTAGGTCTGGGGTGGGGGCTGATAATTTGCATTTCTAACAAGTTTCCAAAGGATGCTGAGAACCACTGTAGCAATAGGTGGAGGAAGGAAAGCAAGAGTGTAGATACAGGTGGACTTGTAGATTCGATACTAGCAATTTTAACGAGTTTTTTTCTACTTATACTGCTTTCTAGAGATGATGTACAAAAAAGGTCTCCAAGAGTGTTGCTTGATTAGTAGTGATGTTAATTAAGAGGAGTCCAAGATTTGAGGATTCTTAAATGTTAAATAACTTAAGCAAGTTGTCTTTTTCTTGATAAATTAGTTCTCTTTTTTCACCTGATGAAAGAACTCTTTGAATCTTAATTTTCGTAGAGTGAATATTTACAGTCCCTCTTTTGTCACTGTAGATGAATATTCTTATATCTTTGTCCATGATACTGGTAAAAGTTGGCCAGCAGGATTTTGGGAGTATATCTCTTCATACCATCATCATTAACACTCTTGGGATAAGATTAATTGTATACATTCTTCTACATATGATAGCAAGTTGTGTCTATATTAGTGCAGTTCTTTTGGTTGCAGGTGAGTCCCTTTCCAGTTTGTCTCAAGGAAAGGTGGTTTATTGTAAATGTATATTTGGGAAGCTAAGCAGATATCCACTCTGTTACATGGGAGAAGGCAGAATATTGTAATGGATTGAACTAGAATCCTTAGTTTCAAATCCAATCTAGTTTAATCTTCATCTGTGAAACTGGGATACTAACTATATCATAAAGTCATAAGACCGAAATGAGATAATAAATGCGAGAATGCTTGCTAAATTTTATGGGACTATACAAACATTGAATATAGCATTTCAAATGCATATAAAATGACATCTCTCTGTGTAATGCTGATTCTGTAATTAACAAATGTAAAACCAATAGATAAAATTTTATAATGGTAAAGTCTAAATAGGCTTCACTTTAATGCTTTTTGCATGATAATACCTATTGTATACCATCTTTAATTCTCGTGCTTCAGTTCTCAATGTTTTTTTTAGCTATTCATAGTTTCTGTGGTAGAATTATAATAGCTACCTTCTCCCCTACTCCCACACTAGCCCATCAGAAAAATCCCCTAGGTTGATATATGTATATAACCTCATTATATTGAAGGGAAATAGTATGAGAGATAATTTGTGGAATAGACTAGCTTTGATTAGGGTGCACCTTCAAGATTAGGATACATTAGCTCCAAAGATGAAGATTCTCTTTATTTATGAATGTTCATTAATATACTAATTATTTCTAATAACTTCTTATGTAAAGGGGTTTCATATGTGTTCTGGACAAAATACACACCATTTTCTGAATATTTAGTCCATAGCAATGAAATAAGTTATTTTTATGTACCTTGTTATGAGGAAGTGTTCTACCCTTTACATAATGAGGAGAAAATACAATGTTCTTTCTATTCTAAACTGTTAAATAAAGCTTTGGTGGGCACATACTGTCTGAAAACACAGGTATGCAATTTATAGGGGAATGATGTTGTCCTCCAATCATTTGCATTCCATGTACATAAGCTGATGATATCAGTCGTTTCAGGCCTGTTAAATTGAATAATATGTCTTTATTAAATAGTCTCAATAGGTTTATTATATTTAACTGTTCATTTCAACATTGGTTATAAACCTCATTCTCTGTTATAGTTAGGCAGGTATAAATCATAAAATGTCAAGTGGATGGTAGTTTATTATGATTTTTTGTGTATTATTGGAATTTGACAATAATAAAGAGGTCTATAAAATTATTGATATGAATTATTGAAGATTGACTTCATTTCTCAGTTTTTGTTTTTCAGAATTTCTGTGAACATTCGAATTTACTGAGGTTTTAGTCACTTAATAAATTCTAAATTTTTCCTTCTTATTTTTCTTTCCTATGTACATCTTAAAGACTGGTTGTAAGGGGTGTGGCAGGAGGTTTTGGACTCGATGAGTTTCCACCGAAATGTCGGAGAAGTCAGGCCAGAGCACAAAAGCAAAGGATGGGAAAAAGTATGCAACACTCAGTTTATTTAATACTTACAAGGGTAAATCATTAGAAACTCAGAAAACAACAGGTGAGTAAAATCAAATGACATTTATGTTTTTCATGGTTTTGTTTTGATATGTTGCTGTTAGAAGCTAGAACAAATCCAAGTTAATGCAGTCCTCTTTACATTTGCCTTTTCATGTATACACACATTTTTCAGGGGGTATGAATTAAATATCTTTTTTTTTTTTTTTTTTGAGACAGAGTCTCACTTTGTTGCCCAGGCTAGAGTGAGTGCTGTGGCATCAGCCTAGCTCACAGCAACCTCAATCTCCTGGGCTCAAGCAATCCTGCTGCCCCAGCCTCCCAAGTGGCTGGGACTACAGGCATGCGCCACCATGCCCGGCTAATTTTTTCTATATATATTAGTTGGCCAATTAATTTCTTTTCTATTTATAGTAGAGATGGGGTCTCGCTCTTGCTCAGGCTGGTCTTGAACTCCTGAGCTCAAACGATCCGCCCACCTCGGCCTCCCAGAGAGCTAGGATTACAGGCGTGAGCCACTGCGCCCGGCCAGAATTAAGTATCTTATATTGAAAATTTAGAGCAAGGGGCACGGAGCGATGACTCACGCCTGTAATCCTAGCACTCTGGGAAGCCGAGGCAGGCAGATCGCTCAAGGTCAGGAGTTTGAAACCAGCCTGAATGAGACCCTGTCTCTACTAAAAATAGAAAGGAATTAATTGGCCAACTAATATATATAGAAAAAATTAGCCGGGCATGGTGACGCATGCCTGTAGTCTCAGCTACTCGGGAGGCTGAGGCAGGAGGATCACCTGAGCCCAGGAGTTTGAGGTTGCTGTGAGCTAGGCTGATGCCACGACACTCTAGCCTGGGCAACAGAGTGAGATTCTGTCTCAAAAAAAAAAAAGAAAAAGAAAATTTAGAGCAAGGCACAGTAGCTCATGCCTATAATCCCAGCTACTTGGGATTCTGAGGTGGGAGGATCACTTGAGCCCAGGAGTTCAGACCAGCCTGGGCAACAAAATTGAGAGCTTGTCTCTTAAAACAAAAGAAAAGGAAAAAGAATAAAAAATTTATATTTTTACAGAGTCCTTTAAAAATATTTTTATTTTTCCCCATTTGTTGTCAGCAGAAAATAAGTAGAACTGTATGGCTCCAAAGGGGAACCTCAGCCAGTGAGATTGATAGGCATGGGGGAAGTATATATTAGTGGGTACTTACTATCTCTTTAGTCATAGAAGTCCTCTGTTTCTTTCTTTCTTTTTTTTTTTTTTTTCTCTTCAAACTTGGATACCTTGAACCCAGTGTATACAGTGAAAAGTCAACATATTCTCTAACATTCTAAGTTTTGAGTTTGAAATAGATTCCCTGAAAAAAATTTCAAAACCAGTATTATCAAGGTTGTGGGGTTTTTTTTTTTTTGCAGTGTGTTGGGTTGCATTGTTGGAATTTTTAAAGCATCTGTTTAATGGCTTGATTGTTTAATATTTCTATGCTGAATTGTGTTGTAGGTGTGTAGCTTGCTTTAAAAATTCTTGTTTTAAAATATTAGGAATGACTGTTTAGGAATTCCACTGATTCCTATTGTTTTTCTTATTGTTGGAAGATTAAAATGTGTAATAAAATAGATATTCTAAGAAAGTTGATGTTATTGATCTTTAGTTGCAGCTCGACATGGATTACAGAGTCTTGGAAAAGTTGGTATTTCACGGCGTATGCCTCCACCTGCTAACCTCCCAAGTCTCAAAGCAGAAAACAAAGGCAACGATCCTAATGTGAACATTGTACCTAAAGATGGCACAGGATGGGCATCAAAACAAGAGCAACATGAAGAAGAAAAGTAAGTCAAAGTCTATTAAAGTTTGAAACTCTTCCCTTTCTTTGTAGAGAACTTAGTTTGAATGCTTGCTAGATGTTATGCTACATGTATTAGATATTTCATAACTCTTTAAAGTCTTTGACTATAAAGAGTAACTGTTGATTAATTTTTTTTCCATGAGTGGGTCAAGTGATAGTATTTCTAATTGTCAAGGTAGAACAGATAGATGCCAGAATTGCTAATCACAACTTTGCTTATGTCATAGCCTGTGTTAGGCTCCCTCCTCTCCCAGCACCACCAACTCAGACATTCTTTTTCTAACATGTTTGAGTTGAGTCTGTTACCTCTATTCCATGAGGCTTAGGATGTCACTGTGCTTGATGCATTGTAGGTGCTCAAGTAATATTTGTTGAATAAAGAACAAGAAAGCAGGCCGGGCGCGGTGGCTCACGCCTGTAATCCTAGCTCTCTGGGAGGCCGAGGTGGGTGGATCATTTGAGCTCAGGAGTTCGAGACCAGCCTGAGCAAGAGCGAGACCCCATCTCTACTATAAATAGAAACAAATTAATTGGCCAACTAATATATATAGAAAAAATTAGCCAGGCATGGTGGTGCATGCCTGTAGTCCCAGCTACTTGGGAGGCTGAGGCAGCAGGATTGCTTGAGCCCAGGAGTTTGAGGTTGCTGTGAGCTAGCCTGACGCCACGGCACTCACTCTAGCCTGGGCAATAAAGTGAGACTCTGTCTCAAAAAAAAAAAAAGAACAAGAAAGCTATGATAAAATTAATAGTGTTGTGTTAATCATTATTCTTTCAACAAATACTCAGCCTTTTATGAGTCAAAGATTGTGCCAGGCTCTTAGTTAATTGAATGACCAAACTAAATAGTGGTATTTTAAAAAAATGAAATAAACCATTGGTACTTGATTTTTGTTTGTTTTTGGTTTTGTTTGTTTTTGTGTGTGTGCCTGTGTTTTGACTATTTGTGCAGAAGTTTATATATATATAGACAGGGACTCCCTCGTCGCCCTGCCTGGAGTGCAGTGTAATGATTATAGCGCACTGCAGCCTTGAACTCCTGGGCTCAAGTGATCCTCCTGCCTCAGCCTCCCAAGTAGTTGGGACTGCAGGCACACACAACCAGGCTTGGCTTTTGTGCAGAAGTTTTTCAAGGACTTACTGTTCTCTGCTTCTTAGTTGTAGCAGAATTAGTTTGGTAATTAGTCAGTTACAATGCTAAGTGTACTAGCAAATATATTGCATTTTGTAAGTCTCTTAACTACTTTTTCATTTTAAAGTACTACCTCATTACAGGGATTGAATAAAACTGTACACCTTTTTAAAATATCTTTTAATCATGGGAATGGATCAGGTAGGTTGCTGTTACCTCTTTGAATAACAGTAATAAGTACAGTGGTGAACCTGTTGACTGCCAGATGGAGCATTTGCTTAGCCTTAGTCCCCAGCAAATTCTACCAGTCCAGACTGTATGTATGCATATACTGTTATTTCTAATTATAAATGTTCACTTCTTCAAAACAGATTTTTGGCAACTATGTTTAGTCGTGTTTCTTTTTTTGTTGTTTGTTTTTAACCAAAATGGAAAATAAGTAATGCTGTTATCTTTATTGGGTTATTCAAGGGAAGAGATGAAAGGGGACAAAAAGAACCATAATTCATTTAAAGGAATGTTGCAGGGGGAAAACATTTGTGGTAGATTTATCTGTGGGTAAATATGTAGTCAGTAATTTTTACACAAATGTACCTTAAATATAATATTTGTTTTATTTTATTTAAACATACAATATCTGAAATAATGGATTCATATCTTTTTAAAGAACACCAGAAGTGCCACCAGCACAACCAAAACCTGGGGTTGCAGCTCCCCCAGAAGTAGCACCTGCTCCCAAATCATGGGCCAGTAACAAGCAAGGTGGGCAAGGAGATGGTAAGTGGACATTAGCTGGAGAAACTAGTTAGGCTTGATAGTTACTGAGCAGCCATGCAGGAGATAAGAGACAGTTTTGGTAGAGGCAGAAAGAGCATTGTCAAAGGATAAACTCAGGCATGAAAAAAGGGTCTTTTAAAAATCTCTTGGGCTAGCTAAATTACAGTATCAAGAGCCATGTATGTGAGTCAGTGATAGTGCTTAAAAGGGGACTCTTTAAGATAGCCTCTGCCCTACGTTATTTTATCTTTACCACTACATGTCCAGACAAAAGCTGTATCTTCAACTCTTTGAGACATAAAAAGTGCCTAGACATTGCATAGATTGCTAGAAACCATATTTATCTCCAACTATGCCCCCAACCTCTCCTGTTTCAAACATGTTGTCACAATTTCCTGATGGAAAAGAGCTAGAGAGTAACCATAAAGCACAGTATCTATAATATCCCCCTTCCCCCAAGGAATGGTAGAATCCTCAACAGAATTAATTTTCCCATCTGCAAAACAGGAACTGTCTATAAAACATTCTGTGGAAGAACCAATCGAGGCCCGCAACCTAATAAAATTTCTTTTACTTTATGGAAGTATAAAAATAGGTAGATAGGTGAATAATGAGGTGCCATCAATATCTCAGTGGTGAATTAAATGATGGCATTTTAGTCTCACGTTGATACTTGCAAACTTTATTCATAAAATTCTATTTCACTAATAAGATTTGAAGTAATTCTTAAAAGTTTTAGCAAAGGAATTTGACTTATATTGAAAATGTAAGGAGTCATAATAAAAGAGAAACTCTCCTCACTTGCCTGATCATCTTAAATGAGTCTTCTGTAATAGTATGTGGAAGATTCCTTTCTTAGATTTTTTTATCTCCTCATGGCTGTTCATTAACTTTTCAAAGAATTGTAGATAAATTTAAAAGTTTTACGAATATGAACAGTCATCATTGAAATGTGGAATGATTTATCAGAAAGAGTCAGAGAGCTCTGTCCTGGGAGGGTTATTTGAATTATTTTCAGTATAAAAGTTACCTTTCATGTGTTTATTTTTTTAAAAAATTCCATAGGAATCCAGGTGAATAGTCAGTTTCAGCAAGAATTTCCCAGCCTGCAGGCAGCTGGGGATCAGGAAAAAAAAGAAAAGGAAGCAAATGATGACAGCTATGGACCTGGACCCAGCTTACGCCCACCAAGTAAGATTACTTTCTGTTTAGTAAAAGCACAGAATGAGATCATATTTGTGATTTATCTTGTGGTTTTTTTGTTTGTTTTTTGTTTTTGAGACAGAGTCTCACCATGTTGCTTGGGCTAGAGTGCCGTGGCATCAGCCTAGCTCATAGCAACCTCAAATTCCTGGGCTCAAGCGATCCTTTTGCCTCAGCCTCCTGAATAGCTGGGACTACAGGCATGCACCACCATGCCCAGTTAATTTTTTCTATATAGTTTTAGTTGGCCAGCTAATTTCTTTCTATCTTTAGTAGAGATGGGGTCTTGCTCTTGCTCAGGCTGGTCTCAAACTCCTGACCTTGAGTGATCCTCCTGACCTCGAGTGATCCTCCTGCCTCGGCCTCCCACAGTGCTAGGATTACAGACATAAGCTACCACACCCAGCCTTATCCTGTGATTTAACCTCCTGCTTACTATTTTATATATGCCTAGTTCAAAAAGGCAGACTAATACTATAGTTGCTTGCTATTAATATTCAAGTGTGATTTTTTGCACCAACAGTATCACTGTAACTTGAGAACTTGTTAGAAATGTGTACTCTTAGGCCTAACATCCAACCTACTAAATCAAAATCTGCATTTTAACAAGATGCCCAGGTGTCTTATGTACATTAATATCTGGACTTTGTTACAACGGTTAAAGTTTGAGCAAACGTCCCCAATATATAACTATTTGTAAACCATACACATTTATTAATTACTATATTAATATTCAGTGATTCCTGGTTTCTGAACTCAAACCAAGGAAGCAAATCATTCTGGATAGTGAGGATACTTTATGTACGTTATAATAAAGCTAAAACTGTTTAGTTTTATATAGCATAAAATGTTGATCTTAAAATGTCTTGTTGTTGTAGTTTCATATTGCCATTACCAAATATGTTAAAGGATCCTATACACATGGGGAGATTTGTCTATGACAGTGTTTGTTTACAAATTCATATTTCTAGTAATCTGACACATTTCACATTTGGGAAAGGGTCATTTCTTTTCATATTTGAACAAGTCTAAATAATCTTTATTTTTTAATCATCTTAATGTGGTTGATGACTTCATTTTAGAAATACATGTGTCAGCTTTTCCATTTTCTTGTTCAGTTGAATTTTCACCAGTTAGTTATTGCTGCATAACAAATTTGACAACGTAAAACAACAAACTGAAACAGGGCTTGTAATCTCCCACAATATCTGAAGGCCACAAATCCAAGATCAGCTTAGCTGAGGATTCTGGCTAAGTGACTTTCTCACAAGGCTGCAATGAAGCTGTCATCTGAGGCTGACTTAACTAGGGCTGTACTTCAAATACATTCATGTGGCTGTTTGCACTTTAGTATGTTAACCTCTCCATGGGGCTGCTAATTACATGGCTTCCCTAGAGTAAGTGATGAGAGACAGATAGATATCCCCCACCCGAGACAGAAGTCTCCAGTCTTTCATAATCTAATCTCGAAAGGGCCATGCTAGCACTTCTGCCATATTCTACAGGATTCACAGACCAACCCTGGCACACTGTTTGAGAAGGGAGTATACAAGGTGTGAATACCAAGAGGATGAGACCATTCAGGCCTTCTTGGAGACTGGTTGGCTACACAAGTTTCCTCACAAAACCACTTTGCTGTTTTATTTTGTTAAGTGTAGTTGAACCAGACACTGTTTAAATTGGCTCATCTGGGTGCATGTAATTAGCAAGAATAAACTGAAGCAAACAGATGAGAGAACCACTGTCAACCCTTCCAGATTGTAGAACTTTGACTTTCCTTTCTTTCCTCAAGAAACCTGAGTTGTATCTCACCCTGAAACATGACCATCTGACATATGGATCACATGAGAACAATGATTTTGTTTTATTTATTTATTTTTTTATTTTATTTTATTTTTTTTTTTTGAGACAGAGTCTCGCTTTGTTGCCCAGGCTAGAGGAAGTGCCATGGCGTCAGCCTAGCTCACGGCAACCTCAAACTCCTGGGCTCAAGGAATCCTACTGCCTCAACCTCCCGAGTAGCTGCGACTACAGGCATGCGCCACCATGCCTGGCTAATTTTTTCTATATATATTAGTTGGCCAATTAATTTCTTTCTATTTATAGTAGGGACGGGGTCTCACTCTTGCTCAGGCGGTTTTGAACTCCTGACCTTGAGCAATCCTCCCGCTTCGGCCTCCCAGAGTGCTGGGATTATAGGCGTGAGCCACCTATTTATTTATTTATTTTTTTATTTAAAATTATGTCATCCTTGTGCAGGGGCCATGATAATCTTCTCCGTGTCATTCCAATTTTAGTACATGTACTGCTGAAGTGAGCACAAGAATAGTGATTTTAATCTTTCTATAAAATATTTGTAAAGTTTCATGGAGAAATTCTAATATTTTCCTCCCACCCCAGTATTTGCTCGTAGTGGCACCCTCTGAAAGTACATCTCTCTGCTTTGGAAGCCACTACTCTAGACTATCTGAACACCTTAAAAACATTGATTAGATTAATCTAGATTAGACTTTCCTTGCTCTTTCACTGTGCTTGCTTGCTTATATTGTTTTGAAATGTGCCTCATTTGGTTTCACTTGTTTCCCTTTTCAGATTTATTTTTCTTTTTCCTTCTTTCTTTGTACCAGATGTTGCTTGTTGGAGAGATGGTGGTAAGTCTGCTGGCTCACCTTCTTCATCTGATCAAGATGAGAAGCTCCCTGGCCAGGATGAAAGCACAGCTGGAACATCAGAACAAAATGATATCCTCAAAGTGGTGGAAAAGAGGATAGCTTGTGGTCCTCCACAGGCTAAACTGAATGGACAGCAGACTGCCCTTACTTCCCAGTATAGAGCTATGATGCCTCCTTATGTGAGTATTGTTCAGTGAACAGGCAGTCAAATAATGAGGTTTTTGATCTGGAGTCCAAGGAGAGAATTGGAATGGGGAAACGTTTAAGTCATTATCTTTCATTAACATCTAAATAAAAATTAATGTTTTTTAAATTACAACTGTGGGAAACAAATCAGGAGTATCAGCAGTACTTGTGTCTTTATCATTAATAGGGATTATAGATGTTTTCTTATCTTACCACATTGCATTCAGCATTTCCTGAAAATAATTAGACCCACTTATTATTAATTGTTTTAACTTTTTATTATAGAAAATTTTAAACATCTACAAAATATAGTACAGTGAATCTGCCTCTCTCCCACCCTTTTGGATTACTAAAGTAAATCTAATATACATCATTTCATCTGTAAATATTTTAAGTTGTATTTTTAAGAGATAAAGGCTTGGGGGAAAATTTCATAGTGCCATTGTCACACCTAAAAAGAAATCTATTTCCTAATACTCTCATGTCACATCAGTATTTCAGTTTCTCTGAATATGTCATAATTAGGACCCAGGCAATGACCATGCCTTGAGATTGGTTCAGATTTGTCCTAAGAATCTTGTTACCTAGAGATACTTCCATCTCTTTTCTTTGGAGTTTATCTGTTACAATTTATTTGTTAACCTGTGAGGTTTCTCAGAGTCTGGATTTTGTTGATTCCATCTTTACAGTTTCATTTAATATAAACTTCTAAACCTTGAGTTTTCTATAAACTGAGATTCAGCGCCCTCATTCTTTTGTTTGCTATCAGCCTACTGTGCAGTTCTCCACATGTGCCTGGGCAAATAGTTTTACATTTTTCAGAAAACCCATTACTCTCATAGGGAGGAAAAATCTAGATCATATTTATTTAGTTTTTGGTTTAACTCCTAAGTATTTGAGTTCAAAATACCCATCACATTTTCTAGTCCTTCATTGTTTTTTTAACAATTCTATAGTAATGGAAATAAATGATTAAATACTGTTGCTTGTTAAATATTTTCTAAAAAGAAGTTTGGGCATATGATAAAGATATTATATACTGACCTAGCCTTAAAAAATTATTTATAACCAATTACTTTTCTCCTAATAATTTTCAAATTATACTTCCAAAGACCCTGGAACTTCCAAGTTTGGAGGTAAGGCAAGACCGAGAAGGAAGAGCTAGTAGGCTTCATTTCCAATTTCATTGATGATTTTATTTGAACAAAGTGTTCCACTAATTAACAAAAACAAAAACATTTTAAAACCACTACTTTATGTACTGAGAATTTAAAGATTGCTTCTACAGTTAATTTTGTGACAAATGCCAAAATTTAAGCATTAAAAATCTCATGAAATTAATCTTTATGTCTGAATGATCAAAAGAATCTAACCCAACTTTACTACCTATGAAGATTTGCCTCCGATACTGTATTTACTAACTTCAGTATAGAAGTGTGATGCAACTGGAAATTCTCCAGAGTATTCCCCAAACAAATAGCTTCCCCAGCTGAGTTTCAGCTGCTGCTTAACTTAATTAACTTTGCTTCAACCCTATTTAGGAGAAATTTCTTCTTTAGATAGCATAATCATATAGACATTGCCTTTCTGCCAGTGTAAGGTAATTTTCTCATGTAACACAGTTACTTTATTTTTTAGAAAACCTAATCTTGTTTTTCAGGATACAAATTATGTGTTTAAGGTAATAGTTTCATATTATTTACATAATTTGACCTGGATATGAGCAAATAATAAATGACCAAGTATTCTTTGACACTTCTTCCCTTCCAAATCATAGGATGAATCCCTTGATGTTATTTGTCTTCATAATCTGTCTGTCTTCCCCTAAGTTTAACTTTACCTTCTCAAAGCCAAATTCCCACAGAGAGGATCATCTTGACCTGCTTGGGTCTTAGTTTGGAATTATCTCTTCAGTAACTTGACTGAGAATCCACCTATCCATAGAAAATCTACAAGCAGCTCTCCTCCCTTATTCTCTTGGGTTGTGGACTATCCATTAATTTTTATCTGAGCTGAGTTGCTCTTTATCAACAAACGTGCCTCCAATTAGTCTACTCCTGCTTTAGGATAAAGGCTCACATTATTTTGCCTTTCTGGTATCCCACTTGAATGAGGCTTTGTAGTTTTCTGGGATGCGTGTGTGTATGTATGTTGTCAATAACCGCAGTTTGTTTTTTGTAATTTTATTAATGAGACACAGAAGTTCTTCATATCATGTGCCCTAGTTATTACCTCTGTTTGTAAAGACTTGGTGAAGACAGTGGTCTTGCACATGGCTTATTACTATGGGTGAATGATGATCTATGCTAGCAGATAAAATTCATTATTAATGGTACTGTTCATTTTAATTATACTTTATATTTTCACACCTAGGCCTAGTCAGATTGATTCTTATAACTGAGTTGCTAAATTTATTGAAATTTTTTTTGTTCCCTTGATTCAGATGTTTCAGCAGTATCCAAGGATGGCATATCCTCCTTTACATGGTCCCATGAGATTTCCACCTTCTTTATCTGAAACAAACAAGTAAGTCTACTAAATGATTAACTTCTGCAAGGAATATATATGCTCAATAAGATTTTCTGAATGAAAAAGATTTTCTTTTTTTTTTTTTTTTCTTTTTTTTGAGACAGAGTCTCGCTTTGTTGCCCAGGCTAGAGTGCGTGCCGTGGCGTCAGCCTGTCTCACAGCAACCTCAAACTCCTGGGCTCAAGCAATCTTACTGCCTCAGCCTCCCGAGTAGCTGGGACTACAGGCATGCGCCACCATGCCAGCTAATTTTTTCTATATATATTAGTTGGCCAACTAATTTCTTTCTATTTATAGTAGAGACGGGGTCTCGCTGTTGCTCAGGCTGATTTCAAACTCCTGACCTCGAGCAATCCGCCCGCCTCGGCCTGAAAAAGATTTTCTGAATGGTTAAATGGATCGTGGTGATAGAAAAATTGATCATTTTCTGTCCTCAAAATATAATTGCCATTAAATAATTGGCTCTTATAAGACAGAACAGAAATACTCTATACCTTTAAAAATTTGATTGACATAAAATTCTAAAAACTGAAAATCATAACCCTAAAATCGATGACATTTGTTTCTTCTTCCTCCCATATTAGTGATGTCTCGAGCTCTCTCTCTCACTCAATGTGAGACTTGAGCAACTTCTTAAATGATGGTTTTTCTTAAGATTATGTATTTTGAAATTAGTTTTGATCATAAAACTGGGTTTCTCACATGGGGAAAAAAGGCAAAACTTCAGTTTTCACTTGATAATTTTGGTTGTAATGTTAATTTCTGTTACTATGCAATAAAAATTATTCTATAGATCCAGGGCTGTGTCAACACTAGGTCACAAACCCATCTCATTCATTGATACCTTTTTTCCCGAAACCTCACAGAAATAATTTTTATGTACATATAGAGAAAATTCATTTATATTTGCGTTACTTATTTCCTATTATTCTTTAGCATATTGTGTTTTATTTTAAATCTTTGAGAATTCTTTGAAAAATCTTGTCATCTATTAAATATATAACAGTTGTGCACTGTCCTATAATTACATTAGTGTTAATTTCTTCGTACACAAGTCAGTGCAAGATATTTTGTATATCTTGCAAAACACTAATGTTGAATTGAAATGAACTAAATTCTAATCTTTTAACACTGTCTTAATTTAGTATCATTAAAACTTTATCTTTTCCCACCATGACCTCCCTTTCCTTAGAGGCCTTCGAGGTAGAGGCCCACCTCCTTCATGGGCCTCTGAGCCTGAACGCCCATCCATCCTTAGTGCTTCGGAACTGAAGGAGCTTGATAAATTTGATAATCTAGATGCTGAAGCTGATGAAGGTTGGGCAGGTAAGAGGCAAAATTACTTAAGTATTTTAAATTGTTAAATGCTTTTAAGCAATTAATCTGAATTTTCCTTAATTTAATAGGTGCTCAGATGGAAGTAGACTATACAGAACAGCTGAATTTCAGTGATGATGATGAGCAAGGAAGTAGTAGTCCCAAAGAGAATAGTGGGTAAGTTGTTTTGATATTTTTTTTACTAATAGCAGTATGAAATTGTTATTATAACATTATTTATGCAGAGAATTATTAATAGACATTTGTTCCTTATTTATAGAATTTCTCTATTCTCTAAGAAGTTTTACTGAGTAGAAAGACGATTAATGAGTCAAATTAATATAGTACGGCTAAACAAGGAATTAAGATTTTATGTTTCTCAAGAAAGTACATTTTTTAAAAAAAGATATTGAGATACTTGGCATCTAATTGAAGGTATTTTGAGAATCAGTATCAGGCCATTTTAAACTATTACTGGCTTGACCCAATCCATAATTACAAATTGGAGAATAATTCCTTGGATTACCACAGCTGTTTCAAGTCTTTGTGTTTTGTTTGTTTGTTTTTAATTTAGCAAGCAGCATTAGGGCCTTGGAAAATGGAAGCTTTTTATCTCGTTCCTTTCTTCTGGGATATAGGGGCATCAGTCAGGAATATATGGGTCATTATCATAAAAGTTGAGCTTTTAAAATACACAGAAGTTTCTATGCACATATTGGTGTAATTTCTAAACTCTGCATTGTGATATAATACACTGCAGTTTTACAATCATTTGTGAGATGCCTGTAATTTGTTGCGACTTTTAAACGTATTAGAGTTTATCTTTTTTATTATATCAGAATAAATCAGAATGCAGCTAAATAATATTGCCAGGGTTACTCAGTTGAATCTGGATTAGACTTCTTGGTTGGAGGAGATAGAAAATGATAGAGTTATATTTCTTTGCAAGGTTTTGTGTCAAATGTGAATGTCCAGATTTGATAACTACTGTATTACACTGTATGCCTTGTGACAACCTGGATAAACCCAGTCCCCAACTCATTATAGATACATAGTATGTATTTATTGAATGAACAAATTAACACTAGGTCCCAAACCCATCTCATTGCCTGATAACATTTTTTCCACTGAAATCATACAAGAGTAAGTTTTTTAAAAACATATATAGAGATGGTACATTTACTTGTATTACAGTCTGTCCACTGTACTTTTATTATTTCCTCTGCATTTTGATTCTTCAGTGAGGATCAAGTTTCCAAAGCCTCTGAAAACACTGAAAACCGAAAAGAAGCAGATGAAGTTTGCAACACTAAATCATCTTCTCAAATATCTGCCCAAGCACCAGTAGCAAAGGGTTCTTATGGGAAAGGACCTTCATTTAATCAGGTTTGTTGGACTCAAGGACATTCTTGTCACTTTGGGTATATACTATGGATGAATTAATCTTACAGTTAGAAGGGGGCTCAAGAAAGGGACTGTGTATTTTTTTTTAGTATCCCTGGATCTACATCATAATATTGATTGATACATTAATAGGACTTATCAGTATAGTAAATAAAATTATCAAGTAAAAAAAACTATGAAGAAAAAAGGTTTTACCTTCTCTTCCCTTTATGACATAGCTGAGCCATAGCAAAATGGAGGACTAAACTTGTTTTTCCAAAGTAAAAGGAACATTTCTGAAGTGTGTGCTTTACGGTTAACTGAATATTTTACAAATACTGGTCGGTCTTTGTGCATGAAATGGCACCCTGTCTGTAGGGAAATCACACATAGGGAGTGGGGACATCTAAGCAGTCTGAATCATTTTGAAGAACATTGTGAAAGAAGGGAAATAAGTGGACAACAGGTATACTTGATCCACTTCTAAGATGGTAAACAGTAGCAAGAGCTGCATTATAAACTGGGAATAAAAAAGGGCTGTTTTCAAGAGAGTCCACTTAACTCTGTATTAAGGAATCAGTATAGTCAGCTTGTGTTTGTTGAATTCATACAGAACAAATGGAAGAACTTGTCCTTTCAGAGAGCTAAAAGGAGGTAGGTAACAATCTCTTTGAAAGGAAAAAAATGCCGGTAAGCATCAGTTACAATACAATGTGCTAAGTGATGTGATAAGAGGACACATAGTGAGTTCTTAGAGACTTAGTACTTTAGCTAATTCTTAAAGAAACAGAAATTAGCCAGTAAACAGAAGGAAGAGAGCTATTCCAAGCAGTGGGAACACATACAGAGTAAAGAAATAAAAGAAAGTGTGGCACATTGAAGAACTACTAAATAGTCCTTCCACTTCAGCCTCTTGAGCAGCTAGTACTACAGGTGTGTACCACCTCACCTGGCTAATTTCTTTCTTTCTTTCTTTTTTTTTTTTTTTTTTTTTAAAGACAGGGTCTTGCTATGTTGCCCAGGCTGGTCTCGAACTCCTGGCCTCAAGTAGTGCTGCCTTGGCCTCCAATGTGTTTTAGATGTTTCTTTTTTAAGATACATCTCATATTTTTAGTTTACCGTTAAGAAAAAATTCCAGGAAAATAATCATGCTTACATAAATAAAATTTAGTAATTACAGGGACACCTGTACATAGCCAGGTTTCCTGAGTCAGAATTCCAGAATTGCTACACTAAAATTCTGATTGCAAAGTGGATTGGAAATTTTGACCTCATTGAAATGGCAGAGTGATTCTATAGAAAGTAATTTTGCAGAGAGTGGTATACTCTTATTAAGAGAAATGGAGGCCGGGCGCGGTGGCTCAAGCCTGTAATCCTAGCTCTCTGGGAGGCCGACGTGGGCGGATCGTTTGAGCTCAGGAGTTCGAGACCAGCCTGAGCAAAAGCGAGACCCCATCTCTACTATAAATAGAAAGAAATTAATTGGCCAACTAAAATATATATAGAAAAAAAATTAGCCGGGCATGGTGGCGCATGCCTGTAGTCCCAGCTACTTGGGAGGCTGAGGCAGCAGGATTGCTTGAGCCCAGGAGTTTGAGGTTGCTGTGAGCTAGGCTGACGCCACGGCACTCACGCTAGCCTGGGCAATAAAGTGAAACTCTATCTCAAAAAAAAAAAAAAAGAGAAATGGACAAAGATGGTTTACTTTTAGCCTTCTTTTTTTGTTTTTGTTTTTGTTTTTTGAGACAGTCTGGCTCTGTTGCCAGCGCTAGAGTGCCATGGTGTCAGCCTAACTCACAGCAACCTCAAACTGTTGGGCTCATGCAATCCTCCTGCCTCAGCCTCCTGAGTAGCTGGGACTACAGGCATGTGCCACCATGCCCGGCTAATTTTTTCTATATGTATTTTTTAGTTGTCCAGATAATTTTTCTATTTTTAGTAGAGATGGCGTCTCGCTCTTGCTCAAGCTGATCTCAAACTCCTGACCTTGAGTGATCCATTCACCTCGGCCCCTGAGAGTGCTAGGATTACAGGCGTGAGCCACTGCGCCCAGCCACTTTAAGCATTCTTGCAGTCTCATTTGAGAAAATCAGTATATTCAGAAATGTTTCCAATAGATATCTTATTTTTATCTGATTTTTTTTTACAATCCTTCCTTATATAGGAACGCGGACCATCTTCACATCTGCCACCACCTCCAAAGTTGTTGGCACAGCAGGTAAATTTTAAGTAAATGTCTGTTTATAGTGTATGTTTTATTTGACTTTTCTTTGATAGAAAGGAACCAAATGTTTTTTATTTATAATTTCTGTGAACTAATTATCAACGTTTTACCTTGTGGTTCTTGGATTTCTTATTCTTTTTTTCCATCTTCATTCTCAGCTGGTAAGTGTGCTTCAGATTTCACTAAGGAAATAAGATGCATTTGGGGGGTTACTGTTTTCCTCATTTCATTGCCCATATACTCTGACTTCCTTCCTGTTGTCCTTGCTAGTAAGGACATACTTTTACTTGTTCCCTGTATCCCATCCTCTATCACTCAACACAGTATCTCCCATCTTTTAAGAAAAACAAACCAAAAAACTCCACAAAAACCCCTCCTTTAACGCCACCTTACCCCAACTTCCATCCCCCTTCAGTGTCTACCCTATTTCTTAGTTCTCCATCACAGCAAACTTCTTTTAGTGAGCTATTTATACTTACTGACTTTTGATGTTCATTCTCTCATTAACCCTCTCTAGACATGCTTTCATCTCCCACTATACCTTTGAATTACCTGTCAGTAATGCACTGATTATTTGCTACAACCTATTATATTTCAGTAGGTTTCTTTCTTTTTTTTTTTGAGAAAGAGTCTTTAGAAGCTAAAACTAAAATATCTACAAGAAAATGTAAAAGATAAGTCTTTATAACTTGGGACTGACAAAGATTTCTTATCTATGACTTGGGCATGATTTAAAAAAGAAGAGATATTAGTCAATTGGACTTTCAAAGACACCTCCCAAAAACAAAGATATGTCACAGAAAAAATATTCTTAATAGATCTGACAAAGGACTTGTGTCTGGGCTATCTTAAAAAAACCCCAAACCTTACAACTCAATATGAAAAATAGCCCAACAAAATAATTTGAACATTTACTTCACAAAAGAAAATATGTGAAGTAAATGGCCTGTAAGCACTTGGAAAGATGTTTAGTATCTTTATTCACTAGGGAAATTCAAGTTAAAACCACGCTGAGATTTTGCTACACACCCAAAATTAAAAAGACTGAAGGCACCATGTGTTTGCAAGGCTGTAGAGCACCTGGTACCCTTATACATTTTGAAATCTTATAACCACTTTGGAAAACAGTTTGGTGTAGTGTCTTATAAATGAAGCATATATTTACCGTATAACTTGGGAGTTTCACTCTTAGCTGTTTGTGTGAGAGAAATGAAAACATACTTTTACACAGAGACTTATGCATGAATGATCATAAATGTTTTGTTCATACTTTTAAAAACTGGAAACAACTCACATGTTCATCATTGATGAAATGATGTGCCTATAATGGAATACCATCCAGCAGTAAAATGAAGCAAACTGCTAATACAGGTAACATCAAAACCCTTACACTGAGCTGAAGAACCTAGCACAAAAGAGAATAACTATGTATCTATTTATGTGAAATTTTAGGGCAAGCACAATTACTCAAACTCAGAGTTAGGGGTGTTTAGGGTCACAGGTGGAAGGGGGGCAGCGGAGTGATGATTGAAGTGACATCAATCATTGATGATTCTGTGTCTTTATTGGACCAGTGGTTACCCAGATGTATCATTTGTCCAAACTATACTCTTAAAATATATGTATCACGTTTCATGTAAATTATACTTCAGTGAAGCTGCTTTAGAAAAATATTTACTCCGTAAACTAGATACTTTTATGTATTTTTGTTTTTTAGCTTGTCTTTGAGTTGTAGATGAAGAAATTCAGCACCAGAGAGATATAGTGGTTTGGATAAGACAATACTTTAGTAAATGATAGTCTGCATTCATTATTAAAACTGTTTAGTCAGGTGTTTCCATTGTACCATTGTTTTAGCTTTTGTCAAGATTTTCACTGGGTAACATGGCTTTTAAGGTTTTTTTACCCTAGTATCTTTTAAAATTAGTATGTTTTAAAAAAATTATTGGCCGGGCGCGGTGGCTCAAGCCTGTAATCCTAGCTCTCTGGGAGGCCGAGGTGGGCGGATCGTTTGAGCTCAGGAGTTCGAGACCAGCCTGAGCAAGAGCGAGACCCCATCTCTACTATAAATAGAAAGAAATTAATTGGCCAACTAAAATATATATAAAAAATTAGCCGGGCATGGTGGCACATGCCTGTAGTCCCTGCTACTTGGGAGGCTGAGGCAGCAGGATTGCTTGAGCCCAGGAGTTTGAGGTTGCTGTGAGCTAGGCTGACGCCATGGCACTCACTCTAACCTGGGCAACAAAGTGAGACTCTGTCTCAAAAAAAAAAAAAAAATTACTTTTCCTCCTTAATGTTTCAGCCCTTTATGTGCTTTTTTTCATTCTGCTTAGTTTTGTATAGTTGCTGGTAGTGATTTTAAACCTTGTAGTCATTGTTTTATAACACATTAATGAAAATTCAGTCATTGAAACTTGGATCACTCAGATATTCCTCCCACTCTCCACTGTGGGTTCTAGAGATATTTTTCTGGATCTTTCATCCTAAAGGTAGACCTCTCTCTACCCATGCAGATTTGTAGGAATTTCTTTTGAGTGTCATTAGCAGTAGTGCCTCCATCTTCTTCACTTGCTTCTTTGGTTCTCTGCTTTTTCCCTGTAGCTGTACCTTAATTTTCTCAGGGACCATGTTCCATCATTTGGGATATTTATGACCTTTATTTCTCCCTCTTAGGCACTTCAGCTTTGGCAGCTGCTGCTAAAACATTCATACTCTAAATTTCCTTTGTCTCTAATTTCGAATTTGAGATTCTGTGTTGTACTTCTAATTTTATTAAACAAATACTGAGTTATCAACAGTCTCTGGCACAACATATAGATAGGTACATGCTCTGTAAATATTGGGTGGCTTGATTAATTATTCTGATCTTAGTTTGGTGAATTATTTCAATTTATTTTCCATGTTATGTGTTTTGATTGTAATGTATATGTTTATCAGAGAAAATTCTGATATTTTTGTGCAGTTATTTTCCTTCTCCATGCCTATGATACCTATTGTCAGCCAGAAGGAGTTCTCATTCATACTCATCTGAGAATTTGTCTTAATATTTCAGCATCCACCTCCAGAGCGACAGGCAATACCTGGAAGACCAGGCCCATTTCCCCCCAAGCAGCAAGTACCTGATGAAGATGAAATATGGAAGCAAAGACGAAGACAACAGTCAGAAATTTCTGCAGCAGTGGAACGTGCTCGTAAACGGCGTGAAGAGGAAGAGCGAAGAATGGAGGAACAGAGGAAGGCAGCATGTGCAGAGAAACTGAAACGACTGGATGAGAAACTTGGCATTGTGGAAAAACAGCCATCTCCAGAGGAAATTAGGGAAAGGGAGCGAGAAAAGGAACGAGAGCGTGAGAAAGAACTTGAAAAAGAACAAGAACAGGAGCGAGAGGAGAGAGAAAAAGAAAGGGAGAGGCAGCAGGAAAAGGAGAAAGAGCTGGAGAAGGAGCAAGAAAAACAAAGAGAAATGGAGAAGGAAAGAACGCAAGAAAAAGAACTAGAAAGGCAGAGGGAAAAGGAAAAAGAACTACAAAAGATGAAAGAACAAGAAAAGGCATGTGAGCTGGAGAAGGAAAGGGAGAAAGTAGAGGAAAAAATAGAACCCAAAGAACCTGCATTAGAGCCTGTGGTAGAAAAACAAGAAAGTGAAAACAACTGTAATAAAGGTAGGGTAATCTTATTCTTACATAAACTTTACCAACGGCTTTAGGTTAGTTATAGTGTTGGTGCTTGTATAATTTTAATATATGTAATCAAAATAAAAGTGATCGTTTTAAGATAGCATTTGCAGTCTTAAAAAAATGGGCTTGAGCCATGTTTTCTAATTTTATATATGAAGAGACAGCCCTGAAGTTTTCTCAGTTATTAGGTGAGCTTCAGTTCTATTTTGTCTGCAAAACTGTATTGGCTTCCTAGTTGTTTATACTGATTCTTCCCCTACTTTTTTCTGAATCCAAGACATTTAACTAAATAAAATCTCACTTGCTCATATGCGTTAACACCTTTATGGTCAGGCACGGTGGCTCACGCCTGTAATCCTAGCACTCTGGGAGGACAAGGCAGGCGGATTCCTTGAGGTCAGCAGTTAGAAACCAGCCTGAGCAAGATCGAGACCCCGTCTCTAGTATAAATGGAAAGAAATTAATTGGTCAACTAAAAATATATAGAAAAAATTAGCTAGTCATGGTGGCGCATCCCTGTAGTCCCAGCTACTCGGGAGGCTGAGGCAGCAGGATCGCTTGAGCCCAGGAGTTTGCTGTGAGCTAGGCTGACACCACGGCACTCACTACAGCCTGGGCAACAAAGTGAGACTCTGTCTCAAAAAAAAAATAAGCACCCTTAAAACTGAACTGGATTAGAGTTTAAAAGGAATGTTGGATTGTCATAATTAAATATACACAGTTCATAATTTCAGATTTGTTTTAACAGTTTAAACATGTGAGTCCCATAGTATAGTTGATGTGCTATTAGACTGTAATTTCTTAGAGTAATTATAGTCTTTTTCTAGATCTAATGAACGATTTTATTCCTCTTCAGGTTGGTTTACAGACTGATTAATGACATTCAACTGTAGTAAAACCTTGACTAACCAACAGTAAAGCTTAGTTTTTTTGTTTTGTTTGTTTGTTTGTTTTTGAGACAGAGTCTCACTTTGTTGCCCTGGCTAGAGTGAGTGCCTTGGCGTCAGCCTAGCTCACAGCAACCTCAAACTCCTGGGCTCAAGCAGTCCTCCTGCCTCAGCCTCCCGAGTAGCTGGGACTACAGGCATGCGCCACCATGCCCGGCTAATTTTTTCTATATATTTTTAGTTGGCCAATTAATTTCTTTCTATTTTTAGTAGAGACAGGGGTCTTGCTCTTGCTCAGGCTGGTTTCGAACTCCCGACCTTGAGCAATCCGCCCGCCTTGGCCTCCCAGAGTGCTAGGATTATAGGCGTGAGCCACTGCGCCCGGCCTAAAGCTTAGTTTTAATGGACAGCTTGAGTTAAAATAGAAATGATTTTATTTTCTTGTGTTTTCTGTTGTAGAAACACTGTAACTTTCAAACATCTCATGCTCTTTCTTTTTTACAAGACATTCTGCTTGAGATTTTAATACAAATATGTGTTATAAAGTATATTCAAGGTTACCTTCAAACTTGGCTCTTAATGAAAAGAGTATGTTGGCTGAGCACAGTGACTCAAGCCTGTAATCCCACTGTGGGAGGGCTAGGCAGGAGGATTGCTTGAGGCCAGAAGTTCAAGAGCAACCTAAGCAACGTAGTAAGACTCCCATCGCTACAAAAAATAGAAAGATTAGTTGGGCATGGTGGCACACACCTACCTGTAGCCCCAGCTACTTTTAAGGCTGAAGCAGGAGGACTGCTTTAATGCAGGAGTTAGAGGTTACAGTGAGCTATGAAGGCACATTCTAGCCCAGCAACAGAGTGAGACCATTTCTCAAAAAAAAGTATAGCGTATCTTTTTTTTTTTAAATAAGATAGGCCCATATGGATCATTTATTTAGTTAAGATTATCAGATTTCATAAATTTTGTTCACACTAATCACTCTAGAGAGACTTTGATATTTATGGTGGGCTTTTATTACATAAGTACTTAAGAAGATTGCTTATAACACTAAAAAAGTGAAATAAAATTGTTCACAAAAGAAATGAAAATTATTGTCATACTTCCATATTGATGAATATTAAAAGAGGTTAACCTTAGGGAATCTGATTGACTAAGAGTTACTAAGCAGACTGTAGATAAAATAAGGAAATTCATATTTTAATTTTATTTATTTATTTTTGAGACAGAGTCTCGCTTTGTTGCCCAAGCTAGAGTGAGTGCCATGGCATCAGCCTAGCTCATAGCAACCTCAAACTCCTGGGCTCAAGCAATCCTGCTGCCTCAGCCTCCCGAGTAGCTGGGACTACAGGCATGCGCCACCATGCCTGGCTAATTTTTTCCTATATATATTAGTTGGCAAATTAATTTCTTTCTACTTAATAGTAGTGACTTGGCCTCACTCTTACTCAGGCTGGTTTCAAACTCCTGACCTTGAGCAATCCGCCCGCCTTGGCCTCCCAGAGTGCTAGGGTTACAGGCATCAGCCACCCCGCCCGCCCCATTTTTTAATTTTTTTTAAAGACAGAGTCTCGCTCTGTTGCCTTAGGTGGAGTACAGTGGCATTGTCATAGCTCTCTGCAACCTCAAACTCCTTGGCTCAAGCAATCCTCCTGCCTCAGCCTCCTGAGTAGCTGGGATTACACTCGTGTACCTTGTTGCCCACCTGTTTCTTTTCTATTTTTAGTAGAGATGGGGTCTCATCCTTGCTCAAATTGGTCTCAAACCCCTAAGCTCAAGCAATCCCCCCACCTCGGCATCCGAGAGTGCTAGGATTATAGGCGTGAGCCACTGTGCCCAGCCCATGTGCCACTGAATATATTTGTTTCCTCTAATTAGTTAATTTAACTTTCATTGGTGACTATAGTAAATTAATTATTTTCTTTTTAATAATTATTTCTTAATGGTACTTTTATTTTCATTCACATTTTATATATTCTGGCGATTTGATTTTACTTATATTTTTCAGTGAAATGTATCCATATGTCTTCTTTTTTCTTTTTTTTTTTTTTTTAATTCTGACAGTAGACCCACAGATTTTTCAACTCAGTGTCTTCGTGGCTCTCTTTTCCCACCAAGATTTTATTTTCCCTTTTATAATATTCTTAACATTGAATGTAATACAAGCAGTTAAAAATGTAGTTTGTGATTCTTTACAGCATGCCATTACATTGGCAAAATAAACTTCGTTTTAAAATACATCCCTAGTCAACTGAGAAAAGAATTTTTAAAAAGCATGGCTTTGTAATTGTGACATGATATGCTGCATAATGAATATGACTGGTTTTCCTTGGCATGGATTTTTTTTTTTTTTTTGGGGGGGTATATCTGTGGTTCTCCTTTTGGTGTAACATATGTGACACCCTGTATATGGAATACTATACTGATGTATATATTTAAAGATAGCTAGTGATCAGCCTCTTGTCTTAAGACTTAAGCTTATTAGTTTTCTTTATAGATAATAGTCCCTTGTAAGTAAATAATAAATAAGTAAAATAAATAAATATATCAATGGGCTCTATTTCAAAGTATTATAGGCCATTTGTGTTTTCACATAGGTTTAATGAACCACAAATGAATATTGACAGTTACATTGATAATTGATTAAAATAAATAAACAGTAGAGTTTGAAATGTTTTTTATCACTAAAAATCAAATACATATTTTTGTATGGTAAAACATTTGGGTCTGTGATCTGCCTCTATCTTAAGAATCCAGCTTTGAGAAAGTCTAAAGCAGGCGTCCTCAAACTACGGCCCATGGGCCACATGCGGGTGCTTTTGCCCGTTTGTTTTTTTACTTCAAAATAAGATATGTGCAGTGTGCATAGGAATTTGTTCATAGTTTTTTTAAAACTGGTAGTCTGGCCCTCCAACGGTCTGAGGGACAGTGAATTGGCCCCCTGTTTAAAAAGTTTGAGGACGCCTGGACTAAAGTCTTGATAATGTAATGTTACCTCATGGATGACTACCAACATTAGATAAAATAATATTTTGGAATGTTGGGGATGCTTTCTTCTTCATTAGCTTCTGTATACCTCAGTCTTATTTCATTTCATTACAAAAAGCATGTATTTGATAAATGTTGTAGATGATTACCATTACCTTTCCCTTCTTTTGGCAGAGGAGGAAGCAGTTTTCGCTAGACAGGACAGCAATCGCACTGAAAAGGAATCCACACCAGTGACACATGAAACAGAACCAGAATCAGGGTCTCAACCTCGGCCTGCTGTATTATCTGGTTATTTCAAACAGTTCCAGAAGTCTTTACCCCCACGATTCCAGCGGCAGCAGGTAACAATAAAAACATTTTGTCATGGATGTCTGATTGAAAAGGTTTATTGTTCAGTAGCCTGAGAAATTTGTCATTAAAGCTAAAATACCTAAAGTATACAAATTTCCCTTAATTCTTTTTTCATTTTTAATAAACATTTGTTGATGGGGTTTTACCTTGACCTCGACCTTTTATCCTCTGCCTCATTTGTAGACAGCATCTTCCATTTATAGGAAATAGATTGCACCGTACAATGAAATGAGTGATTATTTACCTTGAGTATGAGACAAAATGTTGTGAGTTATCTTCTTTTCATTTTGCTAGCTTTTCACTGTAAAATATCTTGAATTCTTACTTTTAATTCAAGGATTCAAAATAGGTTATTATTTTCTCATATGATTGACTATATTAATTTATCATGTGGAACTAAAAATCTCAAGATATGAGGTCATACTTTTTCAGGAACAGATGAAACAACAGCAGTGGCAGCAGCAGCAACAGCAAGGTGTGCTTCCACAGACTGTTCCTTCACAACCATCCAGTGGTACTGTCCCTTTACCACCACACAGACCTCTTTATCAGCCCATGCAGCCTCACCCTCAACACTTGGCTTCCATGGGTTTTGACCCAAGGTGGCTCATGATGCAGTCCTACATGGATCCTCGAATGATGTCAGGAAGGCCTGCTATGGATATTCCACCGATTCATCCTGGTAAGTTGGAATTTGCATTGTCTCATGGCTTACTTACGGTTTTGCAGAATCAAAGTTGTTTGGTTTTGGTCATTTTTAGTCTTAATTAATTTGAGAATTGTAATCTAGTAAGAACTTAAATAAGACCTAGAGTTTTAATCAAAAAAGTATAAAAATTTTTGCACAGAGTAGTTAAATATCAGGTACCTGTATTACGAGACCAATATACTAGTTCTCTTCTGTTTGTAAATGTTATTTAAACCCTTTGAGGTGAAAATTATTTTGTGGCTTATTAACAGTATCTGTTGTTCATTGCATTGTTATTGTTCTTTGAAGTCTTTCAGCATTTGAATTTTGTCCATGTGTTATATATACCAGCTTTTCAGTTTTCTCCATCATTTACCAGCCTAACACTTGAATTTCTTCAAAGGTTAGCAAAAAATCAAATGAATTAGCCATCTTTTATGGAATCCATCAGAATAAATGCAAATAATCCATTATCAAAATGGTATAGAGTAAAATTAGGGATAATAAAAAGCTGATCAAGAATCATATCTTTGTTGATTTCGGAATTTATATTGATATGTGAAATTTAAATGATTTTTTTGTAGAATATTGATCAATGAAAGTAGATTAATAGAATTTGCTATAGAAAATAATTTTCTCAAAAATGTATCACTCTTGGTATAATTTCTTATAGTGTTTGTATTCATATACATAGAGTCAGAATACTTATTAGTATCTGGATTTTATAGGCATAATCATTTCCTTTCTTTTAAACTAAAATAGGGCACGGTTGTGGTTTTGATTGTTTTGATTCCTCAACTTTTTTTTTTTGAGACAGAGTCTCTTTGCCTGAGCTAGAGTGCCATGGCATCAGCCTAGCTCACAGCTCCTGGGCTCAAGCCATCCTTCTGCCTCAGCCTCCTAAGTAGCTGGGACTACACAGACACACACACCATAATCCACGATACCTGGCTAATTTTTTGTATCTTTAGTGGAGACGGAGTCTCACTCTTTCTCAAGCTGGTCTTGAACTCCTGACCTTGAGCAGTTCTCTCGCCTCAACCTCCCACAGTGCTAGGATTACAGGCATGACCCACCACAGGCAGCCTCCTCAATTCTTAAAACCTATTTATTTAACAGTACTAAGAAAATCTCATTCACAGAATAATCCTTATATAATTTCCACCAGTTTTTCTTAGAATTACAGCTTTACTCAGAAAAAAGAATAGTTTAATTGTAGAGAATTCCAAATAACAATTAATAATCTATATTCTCTGTCTATCAAGATTTTGTTACTTTCATTTTTTTCATAATTCTTATTTCATCTTTTTCTGAACCTTTGTTACAGGAATGATTCCTCCTAAACCTTTAATGAGAAGAGACCAGATGGAAGGGTCACCAAACAGCTCTGAGTCATTTGAGCATATAGCTCGATCCACAAGAGATCATGCAGTTTCCCTTTCTGAGCCTCGAATGATGTGGGGGTCAGATCCCTATCCTCATGCTGAGCCTCCACAGGCAACAACTCCAAAGGCAACAGAAGAGTCTGAGGATGTAAGGTAATAAATTATTTAAATTATTAATGGACTAAACAGAATGCTGTGGTAAAATGAAAACTGTTTAGTGCCCCTGAAGATCATTCCAATTTAGGACTGAGCCATAAATCTGGTTTTCTTCTATTTAGCATGCTTCATTTTACCTTTGAATGTATTCCCCCCCACCCCTGGCATTTCAGTATTAATTAGGGCATATTGTAACCAGGTTCTGCACACTAAATTAGTTGCTGTAATACAACATTAGATGTTAAAAATGGCAGGTTTTTACTGTAGATGAGGCATGAAGAAATTTAAAAGTATCTACCATGCTTATGTAGTCTGGCTAAAGTGTTGATATAATTCGTCCACCAGTGAGATGTTTGTCTAACTGTAACTTAGGGAAATTTCTAAGACCAAGATAAGAAGTACTAATTTACAAAGTTACTTCGAAGTGGTAGACAGTTGGTGTTGACTATGATAATTTAGATCCACATAGATAGAACTTCTGCCCTTTTACAGGGTATACCTTTTAATAATGTTTTATAATTATTTGTAATTAATTGGGACAGATAGACTTTCTCTAGTTTACTCTTTCATTCTAGATCAAAATTATTAGTCTTGCTGGATTAGAAATTCAAACTTTGTTTTTTCTTAAGGAATGAACTTCATTGACTTCTAATTGTGGCAAAAAGCACATAACATTAGTTCTACCCTCTCAACAAAATTTTAATTGTACAGTACAATATTGTTAACTATAAGCACGATGTTATACAGCAGATCTGTAGACCTTTTTCATCTTACGTAACTGAAACTTTATTCAAATGGAAGAGCAACTCCCTTTTCCCCCTACTCCTAGCCCCTGGTAACCACCATTGTACTTTCTGCTCTTATGAGTTTGATTACTTTAGGTTCCCTTATAAGTCGAGACATGCAGTATTTGTCCTGACTGGTTCATTCCGCTTAGCCTGATGTCCTTAGGTTTTATCTATGTTGTAGTATATGACAGTATTTCCTTTTTTTTTTATCCCTAAGTAATATTCCATTGTACATATACACTACATTTTCTTTATTCAGATTTTGGTCAGTATTTAGGCTTTTTCTACCTCTTGGCTATCGTAAATAATTCTTTACTAAATTTTTTATAGAGAACTAAAGATGCTCTTTATAATTAAAATTAGAGGGATTATTTTGATGTATTCTGATATGTGGATAAAATTGCTTTGTTGGTTAAACCTTTGAATTCTCATCATCATAGGTCTGAAGCTGCATTGGACCAAGAACAGATTACTGCTACTTATCCTGTAGAACATATAGAACAGAGTCAATTGGATGCTCATCCAAAAACAGCCTTTGTCAGAGAATCAAGTGAGACAGAAGTACAAAAATTTTTAAGCAGATCTGTGGAAGATATTAGGCCTCATATTGAGTCAAATAATCAATCTGCTTGTTTTGAAGTAACTGATCAAAAGACCTTATCTGTCCCTCAAGAAGAGCGGATTTCAGCTGTAGAAAGTCAGCCTGCCCGGAAAAGGAGTGTTTCCCACGGATCTAACCATACTCAAAAATCAGAGGAGCAAAGACATGAGCCATCTGCAAGCATTCCTAAGGTAACCAGCAGATACATTGATTCAAAAGAACCAGCAGAAAGACCAGAGGAGAAACCAAAAAAGGAAGGCTTTATACGATCTTCCGAAGGACCAAAACCTGAAAAAGTGTATAAATCCAAATCAGAAACTCGTTGGGGCCCACGGCCAAGCTCCAACAGAAGAGAAGAGGGTAATGATAGACCTGTGAGAAGATCAGGTCCCATTAAAAAACCCGTACTTAGAGATATGAAAGAAGAACGGGAGCAAAGGAAGGAGAAAGAAGTAGAAAAAGTCGAGAAGGTCACTGAAAAAGTTGTAAAACCTGAAAAGATGGAAAAAAAGGATCTTCTTCCACCCCCACCACCTCCAGCACCAATTCAGCCACAGTCAGTTCCATCACCAGTTCAACCAGAACCAGAGAAATGTCCTTCAACAGAAACTTCAGCTTTGTCCCCCAAACCATCTCAAGATACTGAGAAGTCTCTGGAACCTGTAAGTAGTGTTCAGGTAGAGCCTGCAGTTAAAACTGTAAACCAGCCAACTGTTGCAGCACCAACAGTCAAAGAAGAAAAACAGCCTGAGAAAGTCATCAGCAAAGACTTTGCTGTCGAGAGGCCTCGACCAGATTCAAGGCCAGCAATTAAAAAAGAACCAACTTTACCTCCTAGGACCTATTGGAAAGAAGGTAGAGATAGAGATTGGTTTCCAGATCAAGGATACAGAGGTCGAGGCCGAGGTGAATATTATTCCAGAGGTCGAAGCTATAGAGGTTCTTATGGAGGACGTGGGAGGGGTGGTAGAGGGCACACTCGAGACTATCCTCAGTATAGAGACAATAAGCCAAGAACAGAACATGTGCCCTCAGGACCTCTCCGACAGCGAGAAGAAAGTGAAACACGAAGTGAGAGCTCTGATTTTGAAGTCGTCCCTAAAAGAAGACGACAGCGGGGTTCAGAGACTGACACAGACAGTGAAATTCATGAAAGTGCAAGTGACAAGGATAGTTTAAGTAAAGGCAAACTTCCCAAAAGAGAGGACCGGTCTGAAAACAAAAAACCTATAAAGCCCCAGTCTTCTTTCAAGCCTGATAATCATGTCCGAATAGATAACAGACCACTAGAAAAACCTTACGTGAGGGATGATGACAAATCTAAACCAGGCTTCCTTCCTAAAGGAGAGCCTACTAGGAGAGGCAGAGGAGGAACATTCAGACGTGGCGGAAGGGATCCCGGAGGTCGTCCATCGCGCCCTTCCACTTTACGAAGACCTGCTTACCGGGATAATCAGTGGAACCCAAGGCAGGCAGAAGCTCCTAAACCAGAAGATGGAGAGCCACCAAGAAGACATGAGCAGTTCATTCCTATACCAGCAGATAAACGACCCCCAAAATTTGAGAGAAAATTTGACCCAGCAAGAGAGAGGCCCCGGAGACAACGTCCTACCCGACCACCAAGGCAAGATAAACCTCCTCGATTTAGAAGGCTAAGAGAGAGGGAGGCTGCTTCAAAAACAAATGAGGTGGCAGTACCCACAAATGGCACAGTTAATAATGTGGTTCAAGAACCTATTAATACTGTTGGGGATATTTCTGGGAACAAGACACCAGACTTATCTAATCAGAACTCTTCAGATCAGGCAAACGAAGAATGGGAAACAGCTTCTGAAAGCAGTGATTTCAATGAGAGGCGGGAGAGGGATGAAAAAAAAAATGCTGATTTGAATGCACCAGCAGCTGTAAAGGCTGGAGAGAATATTTTACCTCCAAAGAGGGAAATAGCAAAGAGAAGTTTTTCTAGTCAGAGACCAGTAGATCGCCAGAATCGACGTGGCAACAATGGTCCACCCAAATCAGGAAGGAATTTCTCAGGTCCTAGAAATGAAAGGAGAAGTGGCCCACCATCAAAAAGTGGGAAGAGAGGGTGAGTACTTTGTTTTAGATATAATTACTTTTGCATGAAAGTAGATTTCTTGGTTGAATTATGCAAGGAGCCAGTGGAGATAAAGGACCAAGACATGTTCTTCACAAATGCTTTTTTCTGCTTTAAAAGTGTAAGGATGCTTGAGGAAGAGAGATTAAAGGTGTCTCAGGAGTCTTCACCTGCTAAGTTACATTTTCCAAGAGTTCTCTTGGTAATTTGTAGCTTTGGGAAAATCTGCGCACCTAGGGAGGGATATGTATAGTGTCTTCATTTAGTAAGTCATGACATTGTTGATGAGTAGCCCTCTTTCCTTTCTTAATTTCTGCTTGAAAAACTGGTGGTGTACAGGTGTCGTACAAGACATTAATATGTTGTAACCATATACCTTATCACTCTGTACTGGTTTCTTGAGAGTCATTGTTGAACCTTAATGAAAAATTATATTTCCATCTCAATTTGCAGACCTATGACAAATCATCTAGAGAGAGGCCCAGAAAACAAATCCCTGCCCAGACACCAAGGCCACCAGTAACATAATTGGCATGATAATGGACTTTTTTTAAAAAGAATTTTTCTGAATTATGCTGAATTGGGCCTATTCTTTTAAATATTAAAGTGTGGGTTATAGTAATTTAGCTTTTTTATTTTATTTATTTATTTATTTTGAGACAGAGTCTTACTCTGTTGCCTGGGCTAGAGTGTTGTGGCGTCAGCCTAGCTCACAGCAACCTCAAATTCTTGGGCTCAGGCAATCCTCCTGCCTTAGCCTCCCAAGTAGCTGGGACTACAGGCATGCGCCACCATGCCCAGCTAATTTTATATATATATATATATATATACACACACACAAACACACACACACATATATTTTAGTTGTCCAGCTAATTTATTTCTAATTTTTTTAGTAGAGACGGGGTCTCACTCTTGCTCAGGCTGGTCTTGAACTCCTGAACTCAAACGATCCGTCTGCCTCGGCCTCCCAGGGTGTTAGGATTATAGGCGTGAGCCACCACACCTGGCCAGTAACTTAGTATTGATTTTTTTAGTATTAGAAAGCATTATAGGCTGGGCGGGTGGCTCATACCTATAATCCTAGCTTTCTGGGAGGCCGAGGTGGGCAGATTGCTTGAGGTCAGGAGTTCGAAACCAGTCTGAGCAAGAAGAGCGAGACCCTTTCTCTACTATAAATAGAAATGAATTAATTAGCCAACTAATATATATAGAAAAAATTAGCTGGGCATGGTGGTGCATGCCTGTAGTCCTAGCTACTCGGGAGGCTGAGGCAGGAGGATCGCTTGAGCCCAGGAGTTTGAGGTTGCTGTGAGGTAGGCTGATGCCATGGCACTCACTCTAGCCTGGGCAACAAAGTGAGACTCTGTCTCAAAAAAAAAAAGGCATTATAAAGTAGCAGTTAAGTTTCAAAACATTCTAGTTGTTTCTTTACTTCCCCACCAGAAAAGGAGGAGAAAACAATAGCACTTAATGTGAAGATTACTGTGATGATAATTGGTAATGATACACGTAACAACACCTGGCATATAGTAAGCAATTGTTATGCCTTGTTTTTAGCCCAATTCCCAGGTTTGCAATCTGAGCTGATAAGAATTTATTTGGACAATATGGTGTTAATCTGAGTTCCTTAGTTACATATACTTTGCATTTCAGGTTTATACCCTGGTAAAGTGTCTTAGTCTGTTTTCTGTTGATATAACTGAATACTTGAGACTGAGTAACTTATAAAGAAAAGAACCTTATTTCTTGCAGTTCTGTGGGCTGGGAAGTCCAGCATTGACAGTCTGCCTCTGGTGAGTGCCTTCTTGCTTGTGGGGACTCTGAAGAGTTCCAAGGTGGCATCACTTGATCCCAGGAGTTTGTGTCTGCCCTGAACTATGATTGAACCACGGCAGTTCAGCCTGGGCAGTAGAATAAGACTGTGTCTCAAAAAAGAAAAAAGAATATTTCATTTACTATAACTGAACTATTAATAATAAGGCTCAGGGGAAATCTTGATCTGATTCTTTGAACCTGCAGAAATAGCAGTGATTGATTATATAATTAAAGTGAATGTTTTATAATAGTCCTGCGTAGAAGAAATGAGATCATTCTTCTTCAAATGTTTGAGGTCATGACCAGGAACTTGGTAAGCTCTTGTTTTGAATAATACTCTAGGCTTAGATAAAAATGAATTGGTAAACACATTTTTCATGTTCTATTTTATTTTTAAAAAATAAACCTAAAAATTGTTCTGTTAGGAAACAAAAACTGTAGTAATCTATTTGGTTTGTGAAAAGAATTATTTCCATATAGAAGGTGGTTTTTAAAATATATTCACATCAATGTATAAGTATGATCAAACCTTTAAAAAAACACATAATGTAAACATAGAATGCTTTTTAAAAATTTCATTCTTATTAAGCTGCCCACTTTGGGAGAGCATCCAGTTTGTGCATACTTGAACTTGCTTGGATCACAAATTTTCTGCCATAAACAATGTTAATTACTTAATAATATGATAGACAAACAGACACAATAAGAACCTTCTGGGAATAATTAGAATTCTAGAATCTAATTGCTGAATAGAACTCTAGGGAGCTAGTCTACTTTTAGGAAGCTCTCGGATTTACTGAGGTTTCACTCAACAAAAGGCACCGAGGCTTGTTGGTATTATAGTCTTCTCTCCTAACGCTATCTCATCTTAGATTGAACTTTACAAATTGCTAATAAGAACATTTTTCTTTTGTTCAGGTATGTGGAGGTAGTAATATTTCAAGTTATTTTTTTGTAGGCCATTTGATGACCAGTCTGTAGGCACAACTGGAGTTGACCCTGTCAATGGCAGCTCTGCACACCACCAGGAAGGAGCACCTAACGGTACAGCACAAAAGAACTCCAAAGATTCTACTGGGAAAAAAAGAGAAGACCCCAAGCCAGGTCCTAAAAAACCCAAAGAGAAAGTAGATGCTCTGTCACAGTTTGATCTCAACAATTATGCAAGTATGTCTTAAGTTCCTTTCCTTTTCTTTCTTTGTTACAGTTTAAAATATAGGTGCTATAACTAAGTATTCTAAGAAGAAAAGATTCAGACATTCAAGGTACGCATAGAGACTGATTATAAAACACTAACTGATTTAACTCAAACTAACACCAGCTTTTAGCATAGCCTTGAATGTTTAATACAATTTTTATTAAAGGTTATCCAACAGAGTTTCACTGTTCTTCGAAAAAAAAAAAGGAGAAAACTCTTCTTTCCCAAACATCTGTGAGGAAGCACAGAAAACCAAGTGAAAATACTTGGTTATATCTGTATACATGCAATGTCTTTAAAAACAAATGACGGAAAAAATTGATTTCTAAGATATGGTAAATAAAGAATAAGATGAGAGGCAGTGTTGCCGTGGATAAATATTTGAGGGAAGCCATGAAGTACTGGAGGATCAAATGTGAAGGATAACACAAGCAATAAGAAAATATTGGATAAGAATATTAACAAGGAATGTCTATGAATTGATATTTATCCATGTAAAATGAGCTATTTGCTGTTCAGATGAGACTGAAGCTGAGAATAATGAACACAATTAAGAGATTTACCAAGTTCAGACCAGATAGTGGTATGAGAAAGTTAGGTTATGTGCTGTTATTTCAGTAATAGAGGTATAAGTGAGATTTTCCTTTCATCTGGTTAATGGTTATTCATATATATTAAACTTTGATTTGGGCCCAGCTCCTGGACATTTCTTGACCAGCACTTCTCAAAGTGTGGTCCCCAGATCATTGGCAACATCTGGTGAAAAATACAAATATTTGGGCCCTACCCTAGACTTCCAAAGTAATAATCTTATTTTAACAAGTTCTCTAGCTGATTCTGATGCTTGCTAAAGTCTGAGAACTACTAATGTAGACTATCGTTTTAGAGTTTATATGGAGAAGACACTCAGTTACATATTTAAGAATTTTTAGATTATTTAGAATAGTGGTTCTCGACAGGACTGATTTTGCACTCCAGGGGACATTTGGCAATCTCTGAAGTCATGTTTGGTTGTCACAGCTAGAGATGGGATGCCACTGACATCTAGCTGGTAGAGGCTAGGGATATTGCAAAACAGTCTATAATGCACAGCCAACGCAAAATGTTATAGTGCTAAAGTTGAAAAACCCTAGGGAGCTTAAATGCTAACCTTATCGTGGTCCGTGAAAGAGAGAAAGACTAGCATCCATCTAAAACACCACATTTAGAAGAGTGACAAAGATTACAAAAAGTCCACAGAACATGACAAATTTGTCTTCCCAAATATTCACTTACCAATTTTCCTTCTTCCAAAGAACTTTTGAAATATAAATTTCCCGAAGTATGATATTACTTAAGACATAGTTATAAAAAGAGAAGTTAAGCTATTTATTTTAACTCATTAAAGTTATATTTAAAAGTCATCTTTAGATTGGTTAAATGATATCTCTTTGGGCTAAAGTGTTAAAAAGTACCAAATAAGAACAGAACATTGGAAACAAACTGAAAGTACTGTTTGAATTTCCATAACTGCTATATGTGATTGGGTTGAACTAAGGAAGTTAAAATGACCTATGGTATAGCTATGTAGATAGGTTTTACACACATATTTTAGTGTAAGTGGAAAACTGAGATGCTTTTGGGATTATCATGAGATCTCTTCACCAATCTGAAATAATGCATGCATGATATCCTTTTAAATGTTTGATTAAGACCTTTCATTGAAATGAACATGTGCTCTATTTTACAGTTAATTTTTTAAAAGATTAAAAACAAGTAGAAGTTTCTTAGATAAATCAGAATCAGTTGTCTTTTTTTTCTTTTGAAATTTTTAATTAATTTAGAAATTACTGTAGAATAACTGAATTTCTAAAGAGTGAAAGTCTTAGCATTCATTTTTCATTTTCCTTCTTGGTCTTTACATAAATGCTAGTTTTTAGCTTTTTTGAGACAGAATCTCACTCTCTTTCCCAGGCTAGAGTGCCGTGGCATCAGCCTAGCTCACAGCAACCCCAAACTCTTGGGCTCAAGCGATCCTTCTGCCTCAGCCTCCCAGGTAGCTGGGACTACAGGCACGTACCACTGTGCCCGGCTAATTTTTTCAGTGTTTAGTAGAGATGGGGTCTCACTCTTGCTCAGGCTGGTCTCAAGCATTTCTCCCACCTCAGCCTCCCAGAGTGCTAGGATTACAGGGCTGAGCCACCATGCCTGGCCATTTTTAGCTATTTAAAAAGAATTGTTTGTAAACAGTTTAAACAGTTTTCCCTGCAAACCCCTTCCTGATTATGTATTCTTGCCATCCCTAACAGGCTATCACCATCCTGCACTTTCCTAAGAAAAATGTCTATTTTTATTTTATGTGTATACCCAAATTAGAATGTATTATATATTGTTTGAAAAACTAATTTGGTTGAATTGCTCTTCCTCGTCTTGATTTTTTTTTTTTTTTTTTGAGACAGAGTCTCACTCTGTTGCATAGGCTAAAGTGCCATGGTGTCAGCCTAGCTCACAGCAACCTCAAACTCCTGGGCTCAAGCGATCCTCCTTTCTCAGCCTCCCAGGTAGCTGGTACTACAGGCATGTGCCACCATGCCCGGCTAATTTTTTCTACATATTTTTAGTTATTTGGGTAATTTCTTTGTATTTTTAGTAGAGAGGGGGTCTCACTCTTCGTCAGGCTGGTTTGGATCTCCTGACCTTGAGCGATCCTCCCAGCCTCCCAGAGTGCTAGGATTATAGGCGTGAGCCACCACGCCCAGCCCACCTTCTCCATTTTTGAAAAAGGGAAATAATAGTAATACCTACCTTGCAGAATGGCTAGATACAAATAAGGCAAACTGCAGTGTAGATCTTTAAAGCACTGTACAGATCAGAGGCTGAGGGGTAGAATTTAAGTCACGAATAATTAAAAAAAAATTTTTTTTAAAGCATTACCTTTATATTGCCGACAAGAGAAAAAAAGACCTATGTCATTCCAAGCAGATAGATTTGGACTTTTGTTTTTTAACTTATTTATGAAAGCTTTTCATAGATGTATGAAATTTTGTTAAATCTTACCAGTGAATGGGTAGCATATAGGGTGGGAAATGTGTTATACTGTAAGTTATAAGAACTAAGTCTTTGGCTTTTTGTTTTTTTTTTTTTTTTTTTTTAAAGCTCTCTAGCACTAATGATAAAATACCATTTTAATCTTTTTCCTTACCCACAGGTGTTGTTATAATTGATGATCATCCTGAAGTAACTGTAGTTGAAGACCCGCAGTCAAATTTGAATGATGATGGTTTTACTGAAGTGGTATCCAAAAAACAACAAAAACGTTTACAGGATGAGGAACGTAGAAAGAAGGAAGAACAAGTCATACAGGTTTAAAGCTTGCTTCAATTTGTTGCTTGTTATTTAGGTAGTTGCCAAAGTATATTAGCAAATGGTCAAGCTTTCTCTCTACTTGTAAAGTCAAGGCCATATTTTAATAAAACACCCTCAAATGTTGAGGGTGACTTGATCTTCATAACTTTTAATTGATTTAACCAGAATTCGGGAACATTTTAAATAGAATGTGATCGCTGTAGCTCATTGTGTGCCTTAGAGCAGATTGTCTTCACTTTAGCAACATATTGTATGTGTTAGTGCTGGTTTACCTTATTTGCCATGTGGCAGAGTTGAGTTGGTTTTAAATTTTCTTGGAAATCTAATGAACTCAAGTGCCATGAACCAATAGAGTACATATTATTGGCCTGTAGAAGTTTCTTTTGTAACCTAAATTAGTTCACTTAAATACACAGTATGAAGCAAGATAAGTTATTGAGTTTAATTGAATATAGTCCTGGAACCAGGTATTTTCAGAAGTTATTTATTTAAGAAAGGTAAAATAGTAATACATATATACTCTCTGTAGCATAACATACCAGCCACATTCCAAATAAATGTCTCTTTGGCAAACATGAGTTGAGTGAAGACAATAAGCAGCAGTAGCCTTTTGTCAGCTCAGGTAAAGTTTTGCTACCAAATGAATTTACTACAAACTTCCTTAGTTTTTGAATTTCAAAATTATGGAAAAGAAATTGTGGATCTGTGTATCAACAATGTATACATGTCTTTTTTCTCTGTATCATCTTGGCTTCTCACAATTTAAAATCTATATAGCAACCATGACATTTTTGCTCTGAGTACCTATTTTGAAAAGTAAAGGAGCTAAATTAGTAATAAGTAGTTTTGTGAGAAATTGCATTCATGAACTGTCAGCTGCATTATTGATGAAAATGATTTCTACTGATTTTTTTAAGGTCTGGAACAAAAAGAATGCAAATGAAAAGGGAAGAAGTCAGACTTCTAAGCTTCCTCCAAGATTTGCCAAAAAACAGGCTATAGGGACCCAGCAAGCACAGTCTTCAGCCTCAGCTCCAACTCTAGCCTCAGTTCCAGTTCCACCTTCATCCTCAGCTCCAGTTCCAGCCTCAACCTCAGCTCCGGTTCCAGCCTTAGCCTCAGCTCCAGTTCTAGCCTCAAGTTCAGCGCCAGTTCCAGCCTCCACCTCAATTCCAGTTCCACCCTCAACCCTAGCTCCAGTTTCAGCCTCCACCTCAGCTCCAGCCTCCACTTCAGCTACAGCCACAACCTCTTCTTCAGCTCCAGCCTTAGTCCCAGCTCCAACCCCTATCCTTGCCTCAGTTTCCACCCCAGCCTCTGTCCCCATTCTTGCCTCAGCCTCAATTCCCATCCTTGCTTCAGCCCTAGCACCGACTTCAGCTCCAACTCCAGCCCCAGCAGTGTCAGTCCCAGCTGCCCCCATCATCTCGACTCCAGCTGCCCCGGCCTCAGCCCCAGCTGCTTCAGTCCCTCTTGCCCCAGCCTCAGCCCCCACCCCCACCCCAACTCCAGCCCCGACTCTTCCAGCCCAGACTCAGACACAGACCCATAAGCCAGTCCAGAGTCCACTGCAGACTACAACGCAGTCTTCAAAACAGCCACCACCTTCAATTAGGCTACCTTCAGCTCAGACACCTAATGGCACAGATTATGTAGCCACAGGAAAATCCATTCAGACCCCACAGTCACATGGCACTCTGACACCTGAATTATGGGATAACAAGGTGGCCCCACCTGCTGTGCTGAATGACATCTCTAAGAAATGTAAGTGTGCAATAGAGAAGTAAAGGATGGGGAATGCCATAGGAATGCTAGGATTTGTTTTCAATTCTATGTACTCAGTGTTTTCTAGCCATCTCATTTTTTTCTTCCCAGGAAATAGTAATAGTAGTCCTTTCTTAAAATCGCGGTTTCTAAAATACCATGCAACGCTTGGGGGAACTTACACAGGCATACCTCGTTTTATTGTACTTTGCAGGTGTTGCATTTTTACAAATTGAAGGTTTGTGGCAAACGTGTTGAGCAAGTCTGTTGGTGTCATTTTTCTAGTAGCATGTACTCACTTTGTGCTCTGTCACATTTTGGTAATTCTTCCAATATTTCAGACTTTTTCATTCTTCTCTCTGTCATGGTGATCTGTGATCAGTGATCTTCTATGTTACTATTATAATTATTTTGGGACACCATGAATTGCTCCCATATGAGATGGCAAACTTAATTGATAAATGTCATGTGTGGTCCAACTTCTCCACTGACTAGCTATTCTCCCATCTCTCTCTCCTTTTCCTCAAGCCTCCCTATTCTCTGAGACACAACAATATTGAAATTTTACCAATTTTTTTTTTTTTTTGAGACAGAGTTTCACTTTATTGCCCAGGCTAGAGTGAGTGCCGAGGCTTCAGCCTAGCTCACAGCAACCTCAAACTCCTGGGCTCAAGCAATCCTGCTGCCTCAGCCTCCCAAGTAGCTGGGACTACAGGCATGCACCACCATGCCCGGCTAATTTTTTCTATATATATTTTAGTTGGCCAATTAATTTCTTTCTGTTTATAGTAGAGATGGGGTCTCGCTTTTGCTCAGGCTGGTCTCAAACTCCTGAGCTTAAACGATTCGCCCACCTCAGCCTCCCAAAGAGCTAGGATTACAGGCTTGAGCCACCGCACCCGGCCGAAATTTTACCAATTAATAACCCTGCAATGGCTTCTGTGTTCAAGTGAAAGGGAGAGTCACATGTCTCTCAGTTTCAGTTAAAAGCTAGAAATGATTAAGCTTATTGAGGAAGGCATGGCAGAAGATGAGATAGGTCAAAAGCTAGACCACTTGTGCCAAACAGTTAGCCAAGCTGTGAATGCAAAGGGAACTTTTTTTTTTTTTTTTGAGACAGAGTCTTACTTTGTTGCCCAGGCTAGAGTGAATGCCGTGGCGTCAGCCTAGCTCACAGCAACCTCAACTGCTGGGACTACAGGCATGTGCCACCATGCCTGGCTAATTTTTTCTATATATATTAGTTGGCCAATTAATTTCTTTCTATTTATAGTAGAGACAGGATCTCGCTGTTGCTCAGGCTGGTTTTGAACTCCTGACCTCAAGCGATCTGCCCATCTCAGCCTCCCAGAGAACTAGGATTACAGGCGTGAGCCACTGCGCCCGGCCGCAAAGGGAACATTCTTGAAGGAAATTAAAAGTGGTGCTCCAGTGAACACAATGTTAAGAAAACAAAAACAGCCTTATTGCTGTTATGGAGAAAGATTTAGTGATCTGGAGAGAAGATCAAACCAGCCACAAAATTCCCGAAAGCCAAAGCCTAATCCAGAACAAGGCCCTAACTCTTTTTAATTCTTTGAAGACTGAGAGATGTGAGGAAGCTGCAGAAGAAGTGTTTGAAGCCAGCAGAGATTGGTTCATGAAGTTTAAGGAAAGACGCCATAACTTAAAAGTGCTAAGGTAAAGAAGCAAGTGCTGATGTAGATGCTGTAGCAAGTTATCCAGAGAGTCTAGCTATCATTAATGAAAGGGGCCACACTAAACAAGAAATTTTCAATGTAAATGGAACATCTTTTTCTATTGAAAGATGTCATCTAGCCCTTTAATGACTAGACGGGAGGCATTAATTCCTGGCTTCAAAGGAGAGGTAGACTCTCTGGTTAGGGGCTAATGCAGCTGGTGGCTTTAAAAACAGTGCACATTTACCAACGTGAAAAACCTAGGGCCTCTAAGAATAATGCTAAATCTACTCTGACTGTGCTGTAGAAATAGAACAGTAAAGCCTGGATGACACCACATCTGTTGATAGCATGATTTACTGAATCTTTTAAGCCCAGTGTTGAAACCTGCTCAGGAAAGAAAATTCATTGCAAAATATTACTGCTCATTGACAATGTACTTGGTCACCAAAGAGCTGTGATGGAGATGTACAAGATTAATGTTGCTTTCATGCCTGCTAACGCATATCCATTCTGCAGCTTGTGGATCAAGGAGTAATTTTGACTGTCAAGTCATTGTTTAAGAGATACATTTCATAGGACTATAGCCACCATAGATTGTGATTCCTCTGGTGGATCTAGGTAAAGTCGATTGAAAATCGTCTGGAAAGGATTCATCATTCTAGATGCCATTAAGAACATTTTTTATTCATGGAAGGAGGTCAAAATATCAACTAACAAAAGTTTAATTTGAACTGTCATGGACTACTTCAGTGGAGGAAATAACTGCAGATGTAGTAGAAATAGCAAAAGATCTCGCATTAGAAGTGGAGCCAGAAAATATGACTCATTTGCTATAATCTTGTGATAACACTTGAGCAGATAAAGTTGCATTTTGTGGATAAGCAAAGAAGGTGGTTTCTTGAGATGGAGTCTACTCCAGGTGAAGATGCTGTGAATACTGTTGAAATGAAGGCAAAGGATTTAGAATATACAAACTTAGTTGATAGGCCAGCAGCGGTGGCAGTGCTATAATCCTAGCACTCTGGGAGGCCAAGGCAGGAGGATCACTCAAGGTCAGGAGTTCAAAACCAGCCTGGCAAGAGCGAGACCCCGTCTCTACTAAAAATAGAAAGAAATTAGTTGGCCAACTAAAAACATATAGAAAAAAATTAGCAAGCCATGGTAGCACATGCCTGTAGTCCCAGCTACTCGGGAGGCTGAGGCAAGAGGATTGCTTAAGTCAAGGAGTTTGAGGTTGCCGTGAGCTAGGCTGATGCACGGCACTTGCCCAGGTAACAGTAAGACTCTGTCTCAAAAAAAAAAAAAGCTTAGTTGATAAAAGCAGTGGCATGATTTAAGAGGATTGACTCTAATTTTGAAAGAAGTTATCAAATAGTATCACATGCCACAGAGAAATCTTTTGTGACGGGAAGACTCAATTGATGCTGCAAACCCTATTGTTGCCTTATTTTAAGAAATTATCACAACTTACCCTCCCCACCCCACCCCACCCCCCATCAGTCAGCAGCCATCAACACAGCAAGACTAGACCCTCTACCAGCAAAATGATTATGACTCACTGAAGGCCCAGATAATTGTTAGCTTTCTAAAGCAATAAAGTATTTTTAAACTGAGGTATGCACATATGTTTATAGACTACTGGATAGTATGAACACATTATATGCACTGGGAAGCCAGAAAATTTGTGTGACTTTCTTTATTGTGATACTTGCTTTATAATAGCTGTCTGCAACCCACAGTATCTCTAAGGTACGCCTGTATTTTGGTATGTGAGAGTCTCTGTAAGTGTAATGCGACAATTCATTGTTTAATTTTCTGGCTATCGTTAGCCAGACAATAAGAGATTAAGAGAAAGGATTAAATGGCATAGAGATTATTAGGCTCCAAATTTTAATTGTCATGTTTCCTATGACTTCTTTTCTTCAGTAGGTCCCATTAGTCCGCCACAGCCACCTTCAGTCAGTGCATGGAATAAGCCCTTAACATCATTTGGATCAGCTGCTTCATCAGAGGTAGGAAGAACTTTAAATGACGTTGGGGGGATTAGTGCGGCAGGGGTTTTTTTAAACTTTAGGGCAATTAAAACAGGTTACTGAGCCCTATGCCCAGAGTTTATGATTTATTAGGTCTAGATTAAGGTCTGGGTACATTTCTGAAAAGTTCCCAAGCGATGTTATTGCTGCTACACCTTTACATTTATAAGCTACTTCTCACTTTTAGATATATTAAGGTTAAACATTTGTTTTCATTATAGTCTCAAGAAAAGGTTTCATGTTATAGAAAATACAAGTGTAGTTACTGTTTTCTGAACCTTTCTCCCATGTTTCTAGGTTGAATGATTAGATAGTATATTTACTTTGAAATTGTTCACAGGAAGCTTCCATTGTAACATGAGTTGAAACCAACAATAAAGAACAGATACTATGTTTAATGGTGATTAATGCTGAGGAAAAAAGCAAAGCAGGGAAGCTACATACAAAATTTTCTAAGGGCTGTGGAGGCAGTTTAAATAGGATGGCCAGGAAAGCCAACTTAGATGACATTTGAGTTTAAGACTTGAAATAAATATGAGAGCATGCTATTCCCATCTTAGGAAGAGTGATTCTTAGGTTTAGAGAAGAGCAAATACAAAAGCCAGGAGATAGCAGGATCTCTAGTGTGTTTAAGGACGTTCAGAGGGGGCACATGTGTAGTTGAAAAGGTAATAGCGGGCAGATCCTATAGGTCCTTTGGAAGAGGTAGCAAGGCGTTAGAGGGTTTTGAGCAAAGAAGTGATGGGATCTGACTTTAAAATTATTCTGGTGGTCTGTTAAAAATAGTCTTTGGAGGGCAAGAGTAGACTTTAGATGCTATTAATATACTTAAATCTTGCTAACTTAAACCAGGGAAGTGACATTAAAGGTCATGAGAAATGGTTAGCTGACAAGGGTAAGAAAAAGCTAAGTCAAAGTTAGCTCCAAGTTTTTGACTTGAGCAATAGGAAGGATAGAATTCCCGTTAATTGAGATTGGGAAGCTATAAATGGATCAGGATTGGGAAGAAGAAGAGTTTGGTTTTGATATATTTTAGATGTTACATTTGTGATGATATTTTTAAGATGATTATATGTAAGATGTTTATTGCATATCTGAACACAAATGTCAAGTAGATAATTGAATGTAAAAGTATGTGGTTCAGAAGGCATAATCCAGATTCTAAGGATATGAAGTTAAAACTCATTAGCATATAGATGGTTGGATGAAGTTACCACGGGTGAGTGAGTTAGGAGTGTAATTAGAAAAGAGCATCAGAAATTCAGTCATGGGGTTTTCCAACTCTGAGAAGTGTGGGAGATGGAGGAGGTAAGTGATTGGAGAAGTGTCCAATAAGGCAAGTGAATGATAAGTTCAAAAAACAAAAAAGGGATTATCAAGTGTGACAAATGCTGGTGGTAAGTCAAGTAAAGTAACTCCAACTGAATTGATAGTTGGAATTAACAACATGGAGGTCACTGATGACTCTGATAAGAACAGTGCTGGTCGAGTAGCAGGTGTGAATCCTGAGTGAATTTAAGATAAAAAGAGAGGAAAAATGAATACTGTCAGTCATCCCTCTATATCCGTGAGAGATTGGTTCCAAGGACACCACCACTACCCCACCAACCCGCCACAGAGATTGAACAGCAACAACAACAAAAAAACTCCAGGGGCCAGGTGCGGTGGCTCATTCCTGTAATCCTAGCACTCTGGGAGGCCAAGGCAGGGGGATGGCTTGAGCTCAGGAGTTCCAGATCAGCCTGAGCAAGAGTGAGACCCTGTCTCTACTAAAAATGGGGGGGGGGATTAGCCAGGTGTGGTGTCGTTCACCTGTAGTACCAGCTACTCAGAAGGCCGAGGCAAGAGGATTTCTTGAGCCCAGGAGTTTGAAGTTGCTGTGAACTAGGCTGATGCCATGGTATTCTAGCCTGGGCAAAAGAGCAAGACTCTATCTCAAAAAAAAAAAAAAAAAAAAAACCTCCAGGGATGCTCAAGTCCCTTATATAAAATGCCGCAGCATTGACACTCTTCCCATATACTTTAAATCATTTTTGGATTACTTAATGCAATGTAAATGGTTGCTATACTGTATTGTTTAGATAACAACAACAAGGTAGAAAGTCTGTAAATGTGCAGTACTGACACAGTTATCCATTTTTTCCCCAAACATTTTTCATCCACATTTGGTTAAATCCTCAGATGCCGAACTAACAGATATGGAGCACTGACTCCAATGTATAGAGAACATTAGTGTAGTTTTGCTATAAAGGAATACAGAGAAAAATGGGGCAGTAGATGGCAATGTAATTGAGATTTTTCAGTCATTGGTGGAGCACAGTATTCTGGTGGTATCTCATTTTTCTCTCAAACTTTTTTCTTCATGCTCTTTATGTTCTTTACATTTTCTGGCTAGAAGGTGAGATTGTGTGTGTGAGTGCTTGTTGTAGATGATTTTGGAGTTTTCCACATGGTGAAATGTTGAATCAACAAAGTTGACATTTCACAGGATGGACTGAATTCCCTACTGGGAGTTTTTCTCAGATGACTTTGATGGAAAAACAGTTTTTAATGGTTATTTTATTTAAAGCTCTTAATGCAACTTACACCAGCTAGCCTTACAAAGATTGGTATTATAATGTCTTATTATCATTTTTTGCATTATGTATATTTTATAAACATTTTATGTTTCAAAGGATATAGTCTTAAAACTAACAATCTCTAGTAGTCGTCTTAACTGTCAGTCTGTTTTCCTACTCAGTTAACTATGTACAGCTTCTTCATATTTTTGTACATACAATAGCCTTCATGGCCATAAATTGCTGCATCATTTTACTCTTTTAATATTAATAGTAACTGTACATTTATAGTTAACTGATAATGGGATTTCAACATTGACTAAAGCAAATAGAAAATTGTATTCTAATTTACGTTACTAATATTTACCTATACAGTCATGTATCACTTAACAGTGTTTATACATGCTGGAAAATAGGTCATTGTGTGGACACAATAGAATGTACTTAGACAAGCCTAAATGGTACAGCCTACTGCATACCTGGGCTGTAGGATATAGCCTCTTGCTCCTAAGCTGTACAGCATTTTACTGTACTGAATACTGTAGGCAGTTTAACATAATGGTATTTGTATATCTAACCATATGTAAACAGAAAAGGTATAGTAAAAATACTATATTATCTTATAGGACTACCTTTACATATGGGTCTGTCATTGACAAAACGTTGTCATTATGCAGTGCATGACTACTCGATAGTGAATATTTAGATATTAAACATAAATCTGAATTACATACCTTGTTCATATTGTTGACATTATTACCCTGATAGACATAATATTAAGCTTATGCAGCAATTAACCATGTTCAGTTTAGGAATGCCAAAACCGATATGAAGTAGTGATTCAATTGTTAGACCAAAGCCTATAGTTGAACTTTGTCCCTAGTTTTATTTTGTCATGAAAAGATTAAGAAGTTATAACAAAGCCATAAGTCTAACTCCTTGTCTGTCTTCTACTGTTCCCCATACCTGCTGTCCTTTAACCTCAGTGACCTTTTTTGTTCTTGACCTTACACTAGGTATTTGCTCTTCCGAAACACTTTCCATGGATCTTTTAGGTTTAGTGTCAATATGTCCTTCTCAGAGGGTTTCTCTGTCTGCCAGTCTAAACTGGCTAATCTCTTAACCCTATTTTGATTTTTGCATGTCTTATCTGACTTTTCAGTTATTTTCTCTACCTACTGGAATGCAAGTTCCGCAAGCTACATTGATTGCTAGCATCTGCCTAGCACAATGAAAGCATTCAGTACACTAGCTATTTAATTGGTGGAGCGATTTGTATCCTGTTACCAATCACAAAGTAATGTATCATTTTTCATTTTATTTTTAAAGCAGACATCTGAGAAGGAGGTGGCGCTGGTATTGCTATCTTTCTTTCCCATTCATTCATCTTTTTGTTGCTTTTACATTTGTTTTAAGTGACAGAACAACTCAAGGTTGTTATTTGCCCATGATCGCATTTGTAAGAGCCAGGACTTTAAAAACCTAAGTCTTGGCTTAGTTTTCATTTTATCAGTTGTTTTCTAATACAGATCAAAAATGTCTAAGGGAAAGTTCTAAAACATAATCAATGTCAGTTAATCTCAATTAATATGTAGATTGTTTTAAACCTTCTATTATACTTTAAAAACTATATGGTGCCACATAAATCATTTAGTCAAATCTGAACTCTCTTTGCTATGATAGCAAGTTTTTAAATACTCTTTTACTAGGGAGCAAAGAATGGTCAGGAAAGCGGAGTTGAAATTGGAATTGACACAATTCAGTTTGGTGCTCCAGCATCAAATGGGAATGAAAATGATGTTGTTCCTGTGCTTTCGGAAAAGTCTGCTGATAAAGTACCTGAACCTAAAGAACAACGGCAAAAGCAGCCACGGGCAGGACCTATCAAAGCCCAGAAGGTAAAAGCCACTAACACTTATAAAGAACAAATAATTTTAAAATTGAATATTTAGGTTTTAATGAGTGTCTTTGATCATGACGCATTTTTGTCATAACCATTTGACTTTAGCTCCCAGATTTAAGTCCAGTAGAAAACAAAGAACATAAACCTGGCCCCATTGGAAAGGAACGTTCATTAAAAAATAGAAAAGTAAAAGATGCCCAACAGGTGGAGCCAGAAGGACAAGAGAAGACAAGCCCTGCTATGGTCAGAAGCACAGATACTGTCACAACAAAGGAAACCAAATCAGTCTCAGAAATGTCTACTGAGATAGGAACAATGATCTCGGTATCATCTGCAGAATATGGCACTAATGCAAAGGTAAGCAGCACGCAGTGATTACCAGTTGAATGGGTGTAAACCATAGGAAGAACAGCAGCAGTATACGTTTTCTTTTGACCGGGTCATACAATTCTATAGACTATTTGGGTTGGGTTGTTATATCTACAGAGAAGGTTTTATTTCATTGAGTGCATGTGTGATCCAGAGAAACCCTTTATAGTAAATTATATTTCTTTTTGTGGAAATTTCTTCTACCTTTAATTCTGGACTATTTGAGTAGCTTAAAGTGAAAAATGTCTACACAAAATTGAAATACTTTTCATTGGGTTTGTACGCTTTCAAAGATGGCTCTGTTTTACTTTTAGTATGTTAATACAATTACAGTAGAGTCTCATCTCGTCCACTGGTGAGATTCTAAAATCAGGAAGTAAGTCAGACTTTTAGTAGCTCCAGTATAGCCAGTTTTCTTTCATGGTTGGAACAGATCACTCTTTCTTTGGTGGAGCACTAGAGGATATTGACTTTGCCTTTAGGAGCAACATTGAATGAAACACATATCTCTAAAAATACTCATTAAGGCAAGATATGCTGAATAACTATGAGAACTGATGCTTAGGGGAATAGCAAATTTATGTTTGCCATCTCCTGTCAACTCTGGGACATACACTTGCTAAGAAGAAAAGTGGATGTAATCTTTCATATTGTTTGAATATTTTTCTCTTTAATTGTTGGTATACAACTGAATTCACCTACGTAATAACTCATATGATCCAACTCTACCATATTTTAAAAGTTTATGATAGTAAACAATGAGTATATTCTAAAATCTAATTATGATGTAAGATCTTGATATTTGCTTATCTACATTGTTTTATTTTGAAGATAAAGAAAAATCAGTAGTTATTTGTAAGCTATAAAGTATGGGAAACACATAAAAAGTTCTTTTAATAACCCAGAGAAATAAATATTTGGTTTTGTTGACAACCTCCTAGTACTATGCAATGCATTTGTAACAATGTACAGGAGTGGAAGGGGGAGCAAGGGCAATATACATAACCTTAGCATTTGTACCCCCATAATATGCTGAAATAATAAAAAAAACAATGTACGAGAGTTCAGCAGTAGTTGAAATGTTGTCATTTTGGTGGTGGGTGCATGTTGTATTGCCCCACTGTTAATAAACTAAGGTTTGAATGAGTTGAGTCATAAGATCTCTTGCTTTCTTCTCAGAACAACTTTACAACTGTTAGGTTATCATTAGAAAGTGATCCATTAATTCAGTTTAAAACATATTTTTTTCTGTTACTACACAGGAGTCTGTAACAGACTATACTACACCTTCTTCTTCTCTGCCTAACACTGTGGCTACTAATAATGCAAAGATGGAAGATACTTTGGTTAATAATGTAAGTAATCAATTTTAGATTGGCAGGTTTGGACAGGAACTTGTCTATTGTTATCTAGTACTTTTTAATTTATTCATCAAGGAAGGAGTTAGTAAATTTGTTTTTAGGAGAACTGCAATATAATTAGCAAAAATAGTCAAAGCTGAATTTTTTGTTTTTCTTTAAGTCATCAGCTTTCCATTGAAGATCAAGGTTTATGGTGCTTAGGGTTGATTTCATAAGTACTAATCCTATTAACCTGGTTTTGGTAAGAATTTTTCTTACCTCTCAGATTTACAAATGCAACACTTTATTTATTTATTTATTTGAAATATTTTACCTTTTTTTTTTTTTTTTTTCTTCCTATTCCATAGCACCTTGGCTTTAGTGCAACATTTTATTTGGATGGTGATTTTGTTCTTTTTTTGAGACAGAGTCTCACTCTGTTGACTGGGCTAGAGTAGCATGGTGTCAGCCTAGCTCACAGCAACCTCAAACTCCTGGGCTCAAGCCATCCTCCTGCCTCAGCCTCCTGAGTAGCTGGGACTATAGGCATGTGCCAACATGCCTGGCTAACTTTTTCTATATATTTTTAGTTGTCCAGCTAATTTCTTTCTATTTTTTTAGTGGAGACATGGTCTCACTCTTGCTCAGGCTGGTCTCCAACTCCTGAGCTCAAATGATCCTCCTGCCTCAGCCTCCCAAACTGCTAGGATTACAGCGTGAGCCACCACGCCTGGCTGGTGATTTTGTTCTTAAATGAAACTTTTTTATAATGCAATGAGTGAAACTTAACTCATGTAAGAGAATTAGAATTAAAAATAAAAGACAAATATAGGCCGGGCACAGTGGCTCACACCTGTAATCCTAGCACTCTGGGAGGCCAAGGCAGGCGGATTGCTCAAGGTCAGGAGTTCAAAACCAGCCTGAGCGAGACCCCCCCCCCCCATCTCTACTAAAAATAGAAAGAAATTAATTGGCCAACTAATATATATAGAAAAAATTAGCCGGGCATAGTGGCACATGTCTGTAGTCCCAGCTACTCGGGAGGCTGAGGCAGGAGGATTGCTTGAGCCCAGGAGTTTGAGGTTGCTGTGAACCAGGCTGACGCCACGGCACTCACTCTAGCCTGGACAACAAAGTGAGACTCTGTCTCAAAAAAAAAAAAGACAAATATATTATTATCAAAGAATTAGGTATTTTCTTTTTGAATTTTTTTAAAAAAATACCCAACGTTAACAACATTATTGTAAAGATCGGGCTATAATGTACACATATGTATTTCAGAAATTCTTAAATGCTCTAATATCAGCCAGTGTTAAGTCATGTTGTAAATTAGGCCATAGTTTTCCACAGCAACCATTTCGTAATTCAATATGGTATTAAATGTCAGTACAGTCCATCATTTTGCTTAGTTCTCTTACTGACAGATGAAAAATCCTAAGCCCAAAAATGTTGAGTAAATTGCCGTGGTCACAGTGTATTTTATAAGATGCTTGTGTGGTCCTTGTTTTCAAGGTCAGGCATGGTAGAAATTTGGTCCACTGTTCTGTTTCTAAATGTAGCCCTTACAGTAAGCAAAGGCAATCAGATTAAAATGTTGGTCATTCTTTTCAAAAATATCCATTACAGATAAATAATTAAAGGGCTCTCACAAAGGGCTTTAAGTATCATTTTGAGTTTTAAAATCTTTGTTTTTGTCTTCTTACATTTTTTTCCTATGCTTTGTATTCTTCCATCTAGCCTCAAGTATATGGAATTTTAGAAAGGTGAACTGCATTAGGGGTCACTTACTCTAATTTTTGTAGTCAAGCTGAAGGATTTTTGATATGTAGTTGAGGAAAAAGAATAGAAAGGAGTAAATTACACACTTTTTCTTGGTGATAAGAGAGCGAGCTCTCCAGAAACTGATTAATGTGATTTGTCCAACTTCTACCCCCCACCCCCCACCTTTCTGAAAGTGGTTTAGTGTTTTTTTTTTTTGAGACAGAGTCTCACTTTGTTGCCCAGGCTAGAGTGAGTGCTATGGCGTCAGCCTAGCTCACAGCAACCTCAAACTCCTGGGCTCAAGCAATCCTCCTGCCTCAGCCTCCCGAGTAGCTGGGACTACAGGCATGCGCCACCATGCCCGGCTAATTTTTTCTATATATTTTTAGTTGGCCAATTAATTTCTTTCTATTTATAGTAGAGACATGGTCTCGCTCTTTCTCAGGCTGGTTTCTAACTCCTGACCTCAAGCAGTCCACCCGCCTCGGCCTCCCAAAGTGCTAGGATTACAGGAGTGAGCCCCCACATCCGGCCAATTTTTTTTTTTTTTAAAGACAAGAGTTATGCTCTGTTACCCCCATCTAGAGTGCAGTGGTATTGTCATAGCTCACTGCAACCTCAAACTCCTGGGCTCAGATAATCCTCCTGCCTCAGCCTCCCAAGTGTCTGGGACTACAGAGATGTGCCACCACGCCTGGCTAACTTTTTCTGTTTCGGGGAGAAAACAGGTCTTTTGCTTCAACTGATCTCAGACTCCGACCTCAGCCATCCTTTCACCTTGGCCTCCCAGAGTACTAGGGTTATAGGTGTGGGCTACCGTACCCAGCCAGTTTCTTTTGTCCTTTTTGGTTTCTTGGGGTTTTTGTTTTTCTTTCTGTAAGAAATAATGGAAAACTTGGAGAAAAATACATTTTTGCCCCTAATGTCACTGTCTAGATTTTCAAATATTTGATCAATAAAGTTTTGTTATACTTAAATTGAGGTTTCTTTTCTCACTTTAAAAATGTGTGGAATATTTCTAAGATACTACTTTTTCAAGAAAGCATATGATACTTTCTGCCAAGCTATCCTCTGACAATATAACTTACAAAATATAAATAAGGAGAAAAGATTACTATTCTCAGAACCTTTAAAAGTCATTGAAAATATCCAGGTAACTATTTTAATGTCTCTTGTGTGATCTATAAGGCTAATAATTAGTTTAGTGACTTGTACACTGATAACTGCTGAAGGGAGGAGACCAGTCTCATGGCAGTGTACCCAGGGTATATTTGAAAGCAGAAAGATTAATTTGGGTCAGTGAGCATTATAAATACTCATTGGTTTGGAATGATTTCACATTGTTGCTTACTCATGCCATGTGTGGTGGTGATTCTGAAGTTATTGTAGTGTTAAAAGCAAATGTCCCCTACATAGGAAAATTTTTAGAATGTTTTGAAATGTCCTTTTATCTTTCATTTAGTCTGTTTAGGGGTTCCGTTTTATATATACAACTTTTGTCTTTAAAAAGTTAACTTGAAAATGGCATATTTATTTTTAAGGCTTAATACACTTTTTTAGAATCTTCAACTGATATTTATTGGTTAGTATTATCAAATACTATAATCATTTTGTATCTTGAATTATCTTGAAGATTTAAATGCAGGTGACATTTTTTATTATTATGGCGTAGCTACTTTCAAGATTTACAAAACAATCTCCATTAAGTAGTCTGTGGTATTAGAAATCTCCATATGGTAGTCCATAGTATCACAAAATGATTATCTTAAAACTCTCAAGCATTTAAGTAATTTGTTATAAACAACTGAATGAACCATCAAAAGCAAACGTGTAGTCGTACATAATAAAATCCCAAGATCCAGAGACTTAGAGGGAAAAAAAAATGAGAAAGGCAATGAGTTTCTAATGTCTCCAAATTTCTAACAATATTGCCACAATTACTTTATTAAAGTATCAAAATAATTTGTTTAGTGTAATGAGGTGGGGCTATTAGTTCATACTTTATTTCCAAATTTACTTTTGTTCTTGAATCTAGTTATAAAAAAGTTGACTATATTGCAGGAAGCAAATTAATTTTTATATTTTCACGGTCAAGTTAAATACTTCTGATAGAACCTTCATATATGACGAAAGTTATATTCCTTAGAGTTTTACTGTACAAAGTATGGCCAATGGACCAGCAGCATCAGCATCATCTGGGAACTTACTTGGAATATAGAATTTCAGGCCTTAACCCAGACCAACTGAATCAGAATCTACATTTTAACAGCACCCCCAGGTGATTCATGTACATATTAAGGCATGAGAAGCACTGCCATCTGAGTATACCCCTTATATTAATATTTGGTGCAGACTTTCTGCTAATTCATAAATGAAAAGGCAAATAATATTTCTCTTCAGAAGTTTTAGCTAAGATGTCCATAATTATCAACTACTATAAATACAACGTAACTCAAATAATCAGATATTCCTGTTGGCTCTGATAAAAAATAAACACCCCCCTTAGGATACTTTAGCATTATCTTTAATGGGGCTTTTGTAGCAGACTTAGTTAGATTGTGATATGTGTTGCCTGCCTTTTCAGGTGCCCCTGCCCAACACCCTTCCCCTCCCTAAGAGGGAGACTATACAACAGAGCTCCAGCCTAACTTCAGTTCCTCCCACTACTTTCAGCCTCACCTTCAAGGTATGTACGACATCCATCTCTAAGGGTCCTTAATTATTGCATGCAAGGGGACATAAGTAACAATATTCTTTCGGCACTTTTACTAGTTTTATGTGATAAGCAGCAATATGAGGCTGAGGAAATAGAGTGATGTCAAATTACACTTTAAATTTTTATTAGCTTCTAATACCATTTAGCAGTGACTGACTTGATATCCTTATACCAAGTAAGGCCTATTATGCTTGTGAATATTGTCTTAAAAACACAGGATAGCATTTATGTTCTATGTTTATAATGAGCTCCTCTTAGAGATCTTAATTTTTGGATACATCAGTTGCGTACAAAAAATACTAGCTTGGTCTTCATGCTTTTTACGATTTATTACCTGGATCCTGAGTATTGATTATGATGGTTTTCTGTCTTTCTTATAAGTAATATGTGAATTAAATGAACGCAGTGTAGTGATCAATTTCCTTTATGAGAAGGAAATTGATTAGTACAAGTGTGCTTCATAATCAACATCAGGAAATTTTTAGTTGTTTTTTGTTGGATATTTTGTTGTTGAAACAGGGTCTTGCTCTGTTATCCAGGCTCTAGAGTGCAGTGGTGTCATCATCACTCACAGCAACCTCAAACTCCTGGGCTCAAGCAATCCTCCTGCCTCAGCCTCCTGAGTAGCTGGGACTACAGGCACACGCCACCATGCCCAGCTAATTTTCTTATTTTTTTGTGGAGATGGGAGTCTCACTGTGTTGCCCAGGCTGGTCTCAAACTCCAGATCTCAAAGGATTACAGATGTGAGCCACTGTGCCAGCAAGTTCAATACTTTTTTAAAATAATGGGGTGAAAGAGATTTTAGTGCTTTGCTTTTTTTTAAGAGACAGAGTCTCACTTTGTTGCTCCGGCTAGACTGAGTGCCGTGGCATCAGCGTAGCTCACAGCAACCTCAAACTCCTGGGCTCAGGCGATCCTCCTGCCTCAGCCTCCTGAGTAGCTGAGACTACACACATGCACCACCATGCCCAGCTAATTTTTTCTATATATATTAGCTGGCCAATTACTTACTTTATAGTAGAGACGGGGTCTCACTCTTGCTCAGGCTGGTTTCAAACTCCTGACCTCAAGCAATCCTCCCGCCTCGGCCTCGCAGAGTGCTATGATTACAGGCATGAGCCACCGTGCCCGGCCCCTTTAGTGCTTTTTATTGCCAAGAAGTTTTGTCTTATTTTTAATCTCCTATCAGGTTTATAATTTTGAGCCATGTTAGAACTTTTTTACAGTTGTGTTATTTGAGAGTATTTTAAATCCATTGTTCACCTCAGGATTAGTCAATGATTAAAAAAATACAAACATGGAATTAAGTGAGGATTTTTTAAGTCCATTTATCTCATTGGTGTTTTTTGTTCATAAATCTAGGCAGGTCCTTAATCTCTATAGCAGAGCTTCCTAATGTTTCACTGGTTGACAGTGAATCTCTTTGGTGGTCTTGAGGAGGGTGGGGCAAAAACTAAGATGTTTTATGATGTAGCCAACGCTCATTTCTGGACCCTTTCTAATTTGAGTTCCCAGCCTCCTGACCGCTTGTCCTTTTACCTCCCGCCCCAAACTTCTTTGTAAGAGGCTTAACAAATACAAGTTTGAGACCTCTGCTTTGTGTTACCCTGTCTTTACCTTATCCTTACTGTTTATTGCCAATTCCTGTTCAGCCTTTGCTGTTGTCTTGCCAGTTGAATGACTGTCTCAATATGTATTCTGTTGCTTTGTCTTATTTGTATGTTTTTTATCATTATACTATTGAGGGCAATAATTGAATTTCATGTAAACAAATTATTTTTTAAGCCAGTTGTTATTTATTTATAATACTATTCGACTTTGCCTTTCACTCGTCTTAACATTTAAGAAACAATATATATATTTATAAATAAAATAAATTCAAATTAAATTACATTAGTGACATACACGTGGCCTATATGTTATACAAGGTTTATTAGCTGTAATTTAATAATTGGCGTGTTCTCAACACAACAAAACTCGTGAAAGACATTGTACTCTATCAAATTGCTCAAAACCACAAAATCTTAGACGGTACAAGTAAATTATGGCTAACTTCCTAAGTTCTTCCCAAGAATTTTATTTTAAAATACATTTGAAATCAACAAGTTGGTCATGAGAAAAAGAAAATACTTGTCTGAAACAAAAAAGTATGCTATGTTTTGAATGTACAATGATGACGATTAGTCATTAATAAAAGATTAAATTATGAGTGGTATGCATTTTTAAAGGAAGGTAGGGTAAAAGTACAGTAAGTAACTATCAATTAAAATTTTAGAAATTGGTACTTCAGGGACCCACAAATTTCCTAACAATGGTATGAAAATGTTACTTGTAAGAAGTTCCCTCATGTAAGTCATCACAACTGATCTTATAGATTATCTTGGTTTTTCCTCTCAGTTCAGTATTTTGACTGGTAGTACTGAAAATCTCAAAACTGTGCAAAGTATTAGGTTGGTGCAAAAGTAATTGCAGCTTCAGATCGTGAATTTTAAATCATTATAATTAGGCTCAAACACGTCTTTTATTAATCAAAATTGGAACAATTATAATCAACACATTTTTGCCAAGGAGAAATAAGTTTATTACTGTAGCATAAAAGTCTGTGTTTGGTATTCAGCGAACTCTTAGAAAGCATTTTTTGCATCCTGCTGGTTGTGTAAGCATTTTCCCTGCAAAAAGTTGTCGAGATGCTTGACCAAATGGTAGTTGCTTGACAAGAGGTCAGGTGAATATACCAAATGAGGCAAAACTTCGCAGTCCAATTCGTTCAACTTTGGAAGCGTTGGTTGTGCGGTGTGCAGTCGGGTGTTATCAAGGAGAATAGGCTCTTTCTGTTGACCAATGCCAGCAGCAGGCATTGCAGGTTTTGGTGCATTTCATCAATTTGCTGAGCATAAATCTCAGATGGAATGCTTTCACTGGGATTCAGAGAGCTGTAGTGGATCAGACCAGCAACACACCACCAAACAGTGACCATGACCTTTTTTTGGTGCAAGTTTAGCTTTGGGAAGTGCTTCTGAGCTGCTTCTCTGTCTAATCACTGAGCTGGTTTTTACCAGTTGTCATATAAAATCCACTTTTCATCACTTATCACAATCTAATCAAGAAATGGTTCATTGGTGTTGCATACAGGAAAAGAAGATGGCACTTAAAAATGACGATTTTTATTTTTGGTCAGCTCATGAGAAACCACTCTATCAGTCTTTTTCACCTTTCCAATTTGCTTCAAATGCCAAGTGACTGTAGAATGGTTGACATTGAGTTCTTTGGCAATTTCTCATGTAGTTTTAAAAGGATCAGCTTCGATTATTGCTCTCAATTGGTCATTTTCAACTTCTGATGACCAGCCACTGAGCTCCTCATCTCCCTTGCAAAACTTCTTGAACCACCACTGCACTATATATTCGTTAGCAGTTCCTGGGCCAGCTGCATCGTTGATGTTGTCTCTGTTGCTTTACAACCCATTTTGAACTTTTTTTTTTTTTTTTTTGAGACAGAGTCTCACTTTGTTGCCCAGGCTAGAGTGAGTGCCGTGGCATCAGCCTAGCTCAGAGCAACCTCAATCTCCTGGGCTCAAGCAATCCTGCTTCCTCAGCCTCCCAAGTAGCTGGGACTGCAGGCATGCGCCACCATGCCTAGCTAATTTTTTCTATATATTTTTAGATGGCCAATTAATTTATTTCTATTTATAGTAGAGACGCTGTCTCGCTCTTGCTCAGGCTGGTTTCAAACTCCTGACCTTGAGCAATCTACCCGCCTCGGCCTCCCAGGGTGCTAGAATTACTTTAATAGGAAAATTGCTCAAACTTGTCTTTTGTCTAACATCATTTCATAGTCTAAAATAAATATAAACAGCAAATAATGTCATTAGCCAAAAACATAAAGCGAGAGATGCACATTAAAATGATGTATAACATAACCACATTTAAAGAGTGTATTCCAGTATCAAAAGGCAGATGTCAACAGTGCTGCAGCCGCAATTACTTTTGCACCAACCTAATGCTGGAGAATCTACATTTGTCCTCTCTAATTCAGAATCTACTATTAAGCCCTTTTAAATCTGACTAATCCAAATTGAGGTATACTGTAAATGTAAAATAAAAAAATGCTTTATCTGAAATTTTCATATTAAAAATAATATAAAATATCTTAATTTTATGTTTATTATGGTTTTGGTTATAATATTGCAGATATTGGGTTCAGTTACATGTTATCAAATTTAATACCACCTCTTTTTCCTTTTTAAAATGTGGCTACTGTAAAACTTAAAATTATATATGGCTTGCGTTTACGTATATGTCAGGTAAACATTGCTAAATAGTACTGCTCTAGATAGATTGAAATAAGCAATTTTTGCCTTTTAAGAAACTGAGAGACTACAGCTAAAACCAGGGGCAGCAAATGCCAATGACTGCAGCTAGTACACGAAATGCTTGATGAAGTCTGGATGTGAAACAGAAAGTATTTCTATTGCACCCAAGTCTAAAACCTATCTAGTGACATTGCCATTTAAAACAATGAAGCATAAACAGCCAACCAAAAGATGCCTGCTGTCTTCCATTTGAGAAGCACTGACTTAAAAAGAATGAATGAAGAGAGTGGGTATTTACTGAGGGCCTTTCCTACTTAAGTCAGCCCTAAAGAGGCATGGTATTTTCTTTTCTTATTCACTGGTAGAGATAGGGGTTCGTGTTTATATGATACAGGATCTGTGACTCTATAGTTCACTGACCTGTTTCTTAAAGCCATCAATTATTTCTCTGTAGAAACATAATTTAACCCCACTGTCCCCATTTTGATTTAAGGAGCAAAGATTAAAAGGGCAAGTGAAAGATTTGATCCAACCATTTGTGATTCTTGGCAGAAAAAATAAATAAAAGAAGAAAACAAAAAAGAATTTGAAGGAAAAAAAGATTTGAAATCTCTAGGGTCATAATGTTTTATTTTTGTCGTTTTTAAAAGATTATATTTAGAATTTATTGATACATAAATATGCAGACGTGTGTGTGTGTGTGTGTGTATTCTGTATTCACATCATTTTTTTGCTATAAAACTGTCCATTTTATTGCAGATGGAGTCTGCACGCAAGGCATGGGAGAATTCTCCAAATGTAAGGGAGAAGGCATCTCCAGTAACTTCCACAGCACCTCCAATTGCGAGTGGAGTCAGCAGTAGTGCCAGCGGACCCAGCACCGCTAATTACAATTCGTTCTCAAGCGCATCTATGCCTCAGATTCCTGTTGCTTCAGTCACTCCTACAACATCACTATCAGGTAGAACTTTTTTGTACCTTTTCTTTAAATATCTTGAATTATTTAATATTTCTTACGATCTTCTATTCACTATCTCCTGCCGCCCCCACAAAAGTATTTTTACAAAAAATGTCAGATTGTGCATGAGATAGTTGTTAGCTATTTTATAGAACTTCTTGCTACTCTTACCTCTTCCCCCTTTTACCCTCTCCCAGTTTTAGTTTTGGCAAATATTTATAGTTTACCAACACAGATTTTTAGTATACCTGTATATAGATAGCGAACTAGATCAGCTTAGAAATAACGTAGAATAGAATCAGACTGCTTTTCAATGTTCTGGAATCTACCTAATTTGAAGGAGGTATTGGCCTAAACTTACTGGAGTAACTTGTATATTTTCTGGTGAAGACTTAAGATTAGAGAATTTTTAGCCTCTGCTATTTGAGTTATGAATCCATTCATTTGGCTTTGGTTTGGTTTAGTTTTTCATTTTTGGTTTTGTTATGCTTCATTTAAAAAGAGTCCATCAGTGCCCAAAGTTAGAAGGTACTTTTCTTGCTTCCTTACATTTTTCTTACATTTTCTTAAATTTTTACTAGCGTGTAATCTTTTCATTGAGCTATCTGATTTGAAGACTTCATAGTTCTTAAAGAAACACAGAAGATGTTTCTAAAATGCTTGACTCTAAAAAAGTAGACCTTTTACCATATGTGGAACCATATTTCTTCTGTTGAAAAAGAAATTTCAAGTTTTTTCAGTATTCCCTGCTGTTTCCAAAGCAGTGGGAAGCTCCTTTTCAATAGATATAAAATATATTCAGGATAGAATTGACTATTTTTCACTGGTTCTTTTTCAGTGTTGTTTTTCAATTCTACAGCCTACTGTGCCAGTTTTAGGTACCAAAAAAAAACTGTCATTGGATTGTAGAGCAGTTTTTTTATGTTATCTGTAATGAGAAGTATGCATTAAGACAAACCAAACTGTGCTCCAGCTACATCTCTTCCCTCTTTAAAACCCTTTCAAGCCTTCCGCACCACCTATTTGCCAAAGTGTCTTCACTGATACTTGCTAAAGTAGCTTTTGGGGCCCAGTCCACTTGGGTGGGATGGGTGGTGTTGTGAAGGAAACAAAAGGAGAGTGTGGTGGGAAGATTCAGAAATAAAGGGACTAGGAATGTTGCTAGTTCTTTCTTTAGAGCTCATCTACCTCCTTTCCCCAGGTCTAGAATGCTTCCACTCCCCTTGACTAGGTTAATTTTTTTTTTTTTTAATTGACCCAGGGCCCAAACTCCCGGCCAGTGGTGACTGTAGCTGCCATCACCTGTCCCACTGACTAGGATAATTTTTAAATAAATACCTTCTTTCCAATCATCCTACTGGTAGAGACTCAACTGGAAAAATTGAAACATTACGAGGTCTGAAGATAATGATAACCGTATCTTCCTTTTTTTTTTTTTTTGAGACAGAGTCTCACTTTCTTGCCCAGGCTAGAGTGAGTGCCGTGGCGTCAGCCTAGCTCACAGCAACCTCAAACTCCTGGGCTCAAGCAATCCTGCTGCCTCAGCCTCCCAAGTAGCTGGGACTACAGGCATGTGCCACCATGCCCGGCTAATTTTTCTATATATATTAGTTGGCCAATTAATTTCTTTCTATTTATAGTAGAGATGGGGTCTCCCTCTTGCTCAGGCTGGTCTCGAACTCCTGAGCTCAAACGATCCGCCCACCTCGGCCCCCCAGAGAGCTAGGATTACAGGCTTGAGCCACCGAGCCCGGCTCGTATCTTCCTTTTTAATCAAATACCAGTATTGTCATTTTGGTCCAGTATTAGTCATTATTTATAGCTCACCGATCAACAGAACTAATTGACCCTTTGCACCTAAGTTTTTGTAGTTCCATTTATTCATTCAGTAGTTTGTCTTCATTTGTATTTAAAGTATTACTGTATACCAATTTGGAGGGGGCAGGGCAGGGAGAGAAATCAAACCTAAAGTTTAAGTTTATATGACTTTAGAAGCAATTGAGATATATCAAGGGCCATTTATAGTCACCATTATTCCTAAGGTACAACACATTGTATGTCCTAATATCTGTGCCTGGTCATAGGGAATGAAGCTTCATGATTATATATCCTTTTTTCCTTTGTGATGATTAAAAACCAAATAGTAGTTCAGGCTAAACTATAATAGCCATGTAGGTGCTTACTTTATGAGTTTTGTGTTTTGTTTCTTCCTCATTTTAATTTTCTATTGGTTATATTTTTTTCAGATTTTATAGGCTTGTTTGCATTTGATGATAAGTGTTCTTTTCTTTTGTAAGCTGCCTCCATATCCACTTTTGGCATGAAGCAGTATAGAAGTACAGGATGGGTGTTAATTTTCCAGTTTCTGATTGGTGCTGTGAACAACAGCACCTTTAAATATGCTGGTTTTTTCCCCTTTATCTCTCACCCCAATATAGGAGCTGGTACATATACTACCTCTTCTTTGAGTACAAAATCCACAACCACATCAGACCCTCCTAATATTTGTAAAGTGAAACCTCAACAGTTGCAGACAAGCAGCCTGCCTTCTGCAAGTCATTTTTCACAGTTAAGCTGTATGCCTTCCCTCATCGCCCAGCAGCAACAGAGCCCACAAGTTTATGTGTCTCAGTCTGCGGCAGGTAATGTTTTTAGCGTTGAATATAAGACATTTAGAAAATGAAGACCTTTTTAAATGTTCTTTTCTAATCTTAATTACCCTTTCAAGTTTAAATATTTTTTGATCTGCTTTGCAATTATGTTCCTTTATAGAGTTTAATCCTTTCTCTCCATGACAAGAATTCTGGGGATATGAGCCTTTGTATTGTTGACAATTATTTGTTATATATATAAGAAAAATTTGTATCTAATAATATGAAAAACAATTTGTGCATTTGACACTATTCTAATCAAATGCAAAAACGTAAAAATTATTTGGGTTTGAGGTAGGTTGTCCTCTTTGATATCATAACAATGTAAAATGTTTGAAAAATATTAAAATTAACCAATGATTTAAATTTCCTAGTAAAAGAACAATAAGTCTATTTCTTACCTTTCATAGATAAGTTGATAATACTTTAGCATCTGTTAATACCTAGTGTCTGTAAAGATACCAGGCATTGTTAATAATAAGCTCTTAAGGCAATTGCTTTAAGTGTATAAATTGGCATAATTCTTTTTAAGAAGTATCTTAGAAAATGTGTGAGTGCATACTGTATAATAGTTTCAGAGCAAGGAATCTCATGGATAAACTTAGCCTATTAGAGATATATGTATAAAGGTATTCATTGCATATTGTTTATAATAGTGACTAATTAAAGCAGTATGTGGAATTCTCTAGAACATACAAGTATATAATTTGTGCATTTGACTATATATTTTATATTTACATTTATGAAATATAATTCTATAATTTATATTCATATTTTAATATAAATATTGTGAATATATGTGAATTTATATTTTACTATATAAAAAACAGCAAGTCACAAAATAGCATGTATCATACATAGAAAAGAAATGCATTAAGAATCTATACCAAACTCTTAATTATTAAATGTCAATTATTTTGAACTATTTTGCTAAATTGTAGAAGGCAGATTTAAAATTGGAGTGGAATTGCTGGTTCAGTGGGTAGATTCATTTTTAGTTTTAGTGGAAAAATGTGAAATTTTTACCATTGGCAAAATATAATAGTGCCTGTACCCCATTGACAGTATACGAGAGTGAATGTTTTTTTGTACATTCACAAGTACTAGTTATATTTACTATGTGCATATATCTATCTACCAGAAGTTTTGCATCGTTTTACATGTGCATCTTTTCAATTTCTAGTTTTTCCATAGCTGTATTAATTTTCAGAGGGTTCACTTAATTTGAAATCTGCCACAAAAACGTAGTTTTTATTTACTGTTTGGAAAATTCTGAAATTTGTACATTTATTCCTGCTTGTTTTTCCCGATGGCCTATAGCTCAAATTCCAGCTTTCTATATGGACACAAGTCATTTATTCAATACCCAGCATGCACGGTTGGCTCCACCATCCTTGGCACAGCAACAAGGCTTCCAACCAGGTCTCTCTCAGGTAAATACTAAACTTCCTTCCATCCTATAAGCATTCTTTTTAATGCTTGTAAAAGTTATTTTGGACTATAAATAATAGACTATCTAAAGTCATAAGCTACTCATGATTACCTTGATATGTTATTAGCAAAATTGTAAAATTTCCTAAGCTTAATGATTAACAATATAATAATTAATGTGTTGAAAGGAAAGTTGATTTTTTTTTATGTCTCAAAGTTCTGTTTTCCAAAGTATTGTGATTTGCATGTATGATGTTCATATATAATATGTTTATATCTATGTTTTTTTGTTGTTATCTTTTTCCATTTCATTGCAGCCAACTTCAGTTCAGCAGATTCCAATCCCTATTTATGCACCACTGCAAGGGCAGCATCAAGCCCAACTCAGTTTAGGGGCTGGGCCTGCTGTTTCCCAGGCTCAAGAGTTATTCAGTTCTTCACTTCAACCGTATAGGTAAATGCTTTAAAGGTTATGTTTATAATGCTGAAAGCACTGTACTTGCTGAGTCTCCTTGCCATAATTTCTGTTCCTCTTTCCTTCTCCCCCATATGGATGACCATGTTATAAACTAAATTAAGTAATTTTAAGCATTCAATTATATGTCATGAACCTTACCTTCTAGTAATTTCAATTAGACTTTATTAAAGAAATTCAAGCCTCAGGCCAGGTGCAGTGGCTCATAGCTGTGATCCCAGCACTTTTGGAAGCTGAGGCAGGAGGATTGCTTGAGCCCAGGAGTTTTAGGACCGGTTTGGACAGCATAGGCCCCGTCACTACGAAAAATTAAAAAATTAGCTGGGTGTGGTGGCACATGCCTGTAATCCCAGCTACTCAGGAGGCTGAAGCAGGAGGATGGCATGAGCCCAGGAGTTTAAGGTTGCAGTGAGCTCTGTTCATGCCACTGCTCTCCAACCTGGTTGACAGAGCAAGACTTTCTCTCTAAGAAACAAAAAAAGAGGTTGGGCACAATGGCTCATGCCCGTAGTCCCAGCTATGTCGGAGGCTGTGAGGCAAGAACATCAGTTGAGCCCAGGATTTTGAGGTTGCTGTGAGCCGGGCTGACACCATGGCACTCTAGCCCGGGCAACAGAGTGAGCCTCTGTTAACAATTATAAATCTAAATCTCCTCTGTGTAAGAGGTAAGGGATGGCAGATAGATAACCACAATGTGTTAGGAGTTAAAGGGCAGGATGCAATATAATAGAAGAGAAAGGAGTAGAATGTCAGATAAAGAATAGAAGGTAGTGGTGGTGGTGGTGACACGTATGTTTGTAGTGAAGAGTATTTTAAAGATTCACTCAGATGTACTGTAAGTTACCTTTACAATTAGGGAAATAATGAAAAACTGATTTTTGTTGAACTTACATATGCTAGGTATTCAGCTCTTTAGGTATATTAACTCAGTTTTGTCTTCACACAACCACATAAGGTAAATTAAGTCATCTGCATTTGAAATATGAGGAAATTAGGACTTGAAGAAGGTGGGTTTTTTACCTAAGGTTACACTATAGGTGGCAGAGCTTGGATGATTCAACCCTAGGTTTCTCTGGTCTCCAGTTTAATGATGGTAGGTGAATTAGGGGTAAGAGTCAAAAGGTGGGAGCAGTGAATCATGACATAGCTATCATCCATATTCATAGTAATGGCTCTAAAACAGCAGAAAGAAAAATAAGCTACATTCTGGAAGGTTGCAGAGCTGGGCATTTGCTTTTAGGAATTTGTTTTCTTTGTTTATAGAAGTGAGTTCAGATAGAATTTCTGTACTTTTTAGGTTAAACTTGGCATCAATTGATATAACTTATTTCTTTTACATTACCATAAACAATACTGCTAAAGAAGCCAAATTGAGCTAAATAAACTTTCTCAATAGAGAGCAGAATCATTAGTACACTTAATAAATGTTGCTTTCACTTTTGCTTATTAATGATTCTTCAATAGAATTTAGTACATCTGCATCATTACTTTTATAGCCCCCATCTTACTCTGTCACTGAGTTCGGTTATTGCAAGAAAGTTTCTCCCAGTAGAAGTAAATCTATTTACTCCAACTAGAAGTTAGAGGTGGTCCCTTTCATATTATTAAGATTGGGATTATCTTGGAATTTGTATTAAAACTTTAAAGTTTCTAACCCAGGAGTAGCAACTAGATCTCATCTCACAAGCCAATCTCCCTTTAATTGGTATTGGCTGCCTGAAACACTATTCAAATGTCTGCAACCACTTTCCAGCTCTGTGAAAAAGAGTACAGTGATTAATTAGTAATATCTTCTATAACCATGGGAAATGGAATAGCAGTAGATAGGCATTCTATATTTGTAATCCGTATTTCACCAGTTGTCTGGAAGATGTACTTTTTAAGACGAGACCCAGTCAATAGAAATTTAATGTAAGACAGATATGTAATTATGGCCAGTGGCTACTGGTTTTGATTTTGAAAGCAGTTATTTGTATCCCTAAGCATGTCTTGCCTTCTCCATAACCTGCTCAGCATAGTGTTTATCAGGGAATCCCAATTAGTTTCTGTGAGAACAGAATAGTTTATAGCCGAATGTTCATGTTTTCCTATTTTAGTTTAGTTTTTGAGACAGTTTCATTCTGTTGCCTGGGCTAGCGTGCCGTGACATGAGCCTAGCTCACAGCAACTTCAAACTCCTGGGCTCAAGCAATCCTTCTGCCTCAGCCTCCCGAGTAGCTGGGACTTACAGCCATGCGCCACCATGCCCGACTAATTTTTTTATATATTTTTTTTTAGTTGTCCAGCCAATTTCTTTCTATTTTTTAGTAGAGACAGGGTCTCGCTCTTACTCAGGCTGTTCTTGAACTCCTGAGCTCAAACAATCTGCCTGCCTCGGCCCCAGAGTGCTAGGATTACAGGCATGAGCCACCACGCACAGCCATGTTTTCTTATTTTACGTTTGAAACATATAATATAGATTATCGTGAAGCTTACTAGACTTGTGTTCCTGCTTAATGGCTTTTGTTCCTGCCACATAGGTCAGTTCTGACACAGTATAATGTTGTTTGTTTATAATGTTATCTTTTACTCACTATTTTGGTTCAATTGCATATTCTTTATCTGGGGTTAGATTCTAGCATTATGCCTTCTTTTTTAAAATACACACACACACCTGTGTGGGTAATCATGATGTGAGCTACTACCCTACTTTATTTCATAGAGGTCTTAAAGCCATTTTCATGAAACATATATATATATAGAGAGAGAGAAGTAATGAAATAATAATAATAATAATTAATAAAAGTCAGGGCTATTTGTTCTATACTTGGTCTTAGCCAAAAGGCTGGGAAGTAATGAGCTATTTGTTCTAGACAATCTAGGTAGAGTAGATTGTCACCAAAGAGAAAAATGAAATTGGTTCTGAGCTTTGTGGCAAACATTAAAGAGAATCATTCTAATTGTTCAAGGGGAAAAAACAACCTGTTCCTCAGGGACAGCAAACCTTTTCCCAGAACTTTTGCATGTAGAACTTCACTGTGTAAGGGGCTCTAAATCTTAATAATCTTGAAACAAGTTGCTTTAAGCACAGTCTGTATTTTCTGCTTCTTGATTTCTGTGCAAAGTAGAGTACAATCAAGCATCATTTAATGACAAGAATACATTTTGAGATACGTGTCATTATGGGAACATCATAGAATATATTACACAAACCTAGATCATACAGCCTGCTATACACCTAGGCTGTAGGGTGTGGCTTACTGCTTCCAGGCTACAAACCTGTACAGGATGTTACCCTACTGAATCCTGTAGACAATTGCAAAACAATGGCAAGTGTTTGTGTATATAAACATAGAAAAGAGGCCGGGCGCGGTGGCTCAAGCCTGTAATCCTAGCTCTCTGGGAGGCCGAGGTGGGTGGATCGTTTGAGCTCAGGAGTTCGAGACCAGCCTGAGCAAGAGCGAGACCCCATCTCTACTATAAATAGAAAGAAATTAATTGGCCAACTAAAATATATATAGAAAAAATTAGCCGGGCATGGTGGCACATGCCTGTAGTCCCAGCTACTTGGGAGGCTGAGGCAGCAGGATTGCTTGAGCCCCAGGAATTTGAGGTTGCTGTGAGCTAGGCTGACGCCACGGCACTCACTCTAGCCTGGGCAATAAAGTGAAACTCTGTCTCAAAAAAAAAAAAAAAAAAAGAAATTAATTGGCCAACTAAAATATATATATATATAAATTAGCCGGGCATGGTGTGGCACATGTCTGTAGTCCCAGCTACTTAGAGGCTGAGGCAGAAGGATTGCTTGAGCCCGGGAGTCTGAGGTTGCTGTGAGCTAGGCTGATGCCAGGGCACTCTAGCCTGGGAAAGAGAGTGAGATTCTGTCTCAAAAAAAAGAAAAGAAAAGATATAGTTACAGTACAATATAAAATATAATAAATGGTACACCTGAATAGGGTACTTTCCATGAATGGAGTTTGTAGGACCAGAAGGTGCTCTGGGTGAGTCAGTGAGTGAGTGAGTGAGGAGTGAATGTGAAGGCCTAGGACATTACTGTACACTACTGTAGACTTTTATAAACACTGTACACTTAGGCTATGCTAAATTTATTTTAATAATTTTTTCTTAAATTAACTTTCTATAACTTTTTGACTCTTTTGTAATAATGTTAGCTTAAGACATAAACGCATTGTAAAGCTATACAAAAGATTCTTTGTCCTTTTTCTCTGAGCTTTATTTTTAAAATTTAAGGGTTTTTTTTTATTTATTTATTTATTTATTTTGACTTTTTGTGTTAAACTAAGACACACACAGACGTTTGCCTAGACCTACATAGAGTCAGCATTATCAATATCACTGTCTTCCACCTCCATATCTTATTCTATTGGAAGGTGTCCAGGGGCAGTAACATTCTTGGACCTGTCATCTCTGACAACAAGTGCCTTTTTCTCCCAGGTGTGTTGGCTCACGCCTATAGTCCCAGCACTTTGAATAGCTGAGGCAGAAGGATTGCTTGAGGCCAGATATTTGAGACCAACCCGGGTGACATAGTAAGACCGCATCTCTTAAAAAAAACAACACTTTGTTTTTTAAGTAGGCAGGTGTGGTGCTGCACACCTGTAGTCCTGGCTACTGTGGAGGCTGACATAGGAGGGTTGCTGGAGTCCAGGATTTTGAGGCTGTCATGAGCTCTGATTGCACCACTGCACTGGAGCCTGGGCAATGAAGCCAGACCTTATTTCCAAAAAGAAAGGCCCTCTTCTGGAATACCTCCTGAAAGATTTGCCTGAGACTGTTTTACAGTTAATTTTTTTTATATGTAAAGGGAAGACACTATAAAATAATAGAGTATAATAAAAATATAAACCAATAAAATAATTATTATTCCTATCAAATATGTACTATACATAATGTTATGTGCTTGACTTTTATATGAGTGGCAATGCAATAGGTTGATTTACATCACCACAAACACTTGAGTAATGTGTTGCAGTATGATGTTAGGATGGCTTTGACATCCTATTGACTAAGCAATAGGAATTTCTCAGCTCCATTGTACTCTTATGGAGCTTATGTATATGCTGTCCACTGTTGACCAAAACGTCATGCAGTGCATTATTATACTTGGTCATTTGGTATGCTCATTCTTAAGATTTCCAGATTCCAGATAAAATTAACTTCTAACACAAGCATTTTCTCTTTAATACTTACATAGATCTCAGCCAGCCTTTATGCAAAGCAGTCTATCCCAGCCATCTGTGGTCCTTTCTGGTACTGCCATCCACAACTTTCCAGCTGTCCAACACCAGGAACTTGCCAAAGCACAATCCGGTCTTGCCTTTCAACAAACTTCAAATACTCAGCCTATTCCTATATTGTATGAGCATCAGCTTGGGCAGGCATCAGGACTAGGAGGTTCCCAACTGATCGATACACATCTTCTCCAGGTAAGGCAGGGGCTAGAACAATGTATTTCTATGCAGGAGATTATTTTAAGGAAATATTTTTTAAAGAAAATATGTTAAAAGGCCTTGTTTTTTATCTAATGCTAAAATTACTAGATTGTTTTGAAGTCATAACCTCTGTCTCTGAGAAATTTTTCAATCTTATTGCTGTTTTTTTTTGTTTTTTTTTACAAAATTTTTTCTAGGCTAGAGCAAATCTTACCCAGGCTTCAAATCTTTATTCTGGACAAGTACAACAGCCTGGTCAGACAAATTTTTATAATACTGCCCAGTCACCAAGTGCTCTCCAGCAGGTAAACTATGGCATGGTAAATTTCCTCACTTTTCTTTATTATTATTTTTATTGCTTTTGTTACTATTTGGAAATTTAAATAGAACCTAGTTGGAAAGATGGAGGAGTGGTTTTCAAACTGTTCACTGAGGAATCCTCAGGAATGCCATTGAGTCCACTGAAAGTGGAAGGGGCTTCAGTCTGGGAACATGTTCCCTGTCCTCACCACCACCTCAACTGTAATCAGTTCTGTTTACCTTTTCTGCTATTTTTTTTAAAACTGAGTTCCCATGTAATGATTTATTCTTTTTAAACAAGGGATTCAATCAATATAAAAGTTTGAAAACCATTGTCCATATTATACAGTTATATGTATGTGTGATAGGAGGTTTACCCATTCTTGCTGAAGGTCAAGGAAAATGCTCTAAGACCATCAGACAGGCTAATACAATACATGGGATGGTGTGGCAGAGTATTACAGTATAAATGACAGGCACCTTAAGGGTATGAACGCAATAATAATTTTCAGTGAAAAATGTATGGTTTTTAAAAAGCTGTCTCCTCTATTAATATCATTAATCAGCTTACTCTTTAAAAGTGGTGGAGGGCTGGGGCGGGGTAGCAAGTCATTAGTCATTTTCTCATAACTGTTTTAGGTTATTTTAGGGAGTGATAATTCAAAAATATTATTGACATTCAGATTAAATACAGTGTTTATATGAAAAATGGAATGTTGTTTCCTCCTCTATTAGCTCATTTTAACTAGACGTAAAACCACTATAAAAATATTTATTTCAGAGCTTGTGACTGCTTTCCTAAATTACGTGCCCCCGTGTATTTTGTGATTATTTGGCACGTCCCATGAATAAGTTCAAAGATAGTCACGATTATTTCAGCTGTACAATTCCTTCACTGCAAGTAACGTCAACTAAACTATTTTGTGGTTGCACCTTCAAATGAATGGAAATATCAGGTTGAGAGTCCCTCATCTGAAATGCTTGGGATCAGAAGTGTTTCTTCTTTGGTTTTGTTTTATTTATTTATTTATTTATTTAATTTATTTATTTTTTGAGACAGAGTCTTGCTTTATTGCCCAGGCTAGAGTGAGTGCCGTGGCGTCAGCCTAGCTCACAGCAACCTCAGACTCCTGGGCTCAAGCAATCCTGCTGCCTCAGCCTCCCAAGTAGCTGGGACTACAGGCATGCACCACTATGCCCGGCTAATTTTTTCTGTATATATTAGTTGGCCAATTAATTACTTTCTATTTATAGTAGAGACGGGGTCTCACTCAGGCTGGTTTCAAACTCCTGACCTTGAGCAATCCACCCACCTCGGCCTCCCAGAGTGCTAGGATTACAGGCGTGAGCCACCACACCTGGCCTATTTTTTTTTTTTTTTTCCATTTTATGTTTTTCTTTTACTGTGACATGATTCAGGAAGGGATCAGAAGTGTTTTCAGACGATAGATAGAAAGATACTACACTCACACAATAAGATATCTTGGAGATAAAGTCCACATCGAAACACAAAATTTATTTGTTTCATATACACCATATACATAGTCCCAAGGTCATTTTATACATTATTTTTAATAATTTTGTTCACGAAATGAAGTTTTGACTGCACTTTGACTATGACCTGTCACATGAGGTAAGGTGTGGAATTTTCCACCTGTGGTGTCATGTTGGCCCTCAAAAAGTTTCAGATTTTGGATTTTCAGATTAGTGATACTCAATTCGTAATCACTAAGCAAAAGATCTGTATGCAAAATGTATTTGTAGATTGATGTATTCTATTTAAAATCTTACTCAAAAGTATTTGAAGAGTTGTATATAGTTATAGGGATATCTATACAATGGGTGTAAGCAAATCGTTGCAGTTTCTGTTTGCTCGTTTTCTAGGTTACTGTGCCTTTACCAGCATCCCAGCTTTCCCTGCCTAGTTTTGGATCTGCAGGGCAACCTCTGATTGCTTTGCCTCAGACTCTTCAGCCCCCATTACAGCACACCACCCCACAAGCACAGGCTCAGAGCCTGAGCCGGCCTGCGCAAGTAAGCCAGCCTTTCAGAGGGTTAATTCCTGCTGGAACACAGCATAGCATGATTGCAACCACAGGAAAGGTAAGTGAAAAGATATTTGCACAACTTATTTGTGAATTTAAGTCCATATGCTCAGATACATGCATCTGTGTCTTCTGTAAAAATAAATGCTTCGGTTTTTACCACTCTCCAGAAAATCTCAAACTCCAATATACTTATGTTTTATCTATTTGCTACTAATGTGTTTGGCTCCATCTAGTTTTTACCCAACAGCGAAGAACTCACAAATTTTTTGGAAGAATTGAATTTATAAAGTCCCTGAGACTTGTTTAATTAAAAGTTTATGTGGACTGATAATTCCATAATATTTGAAGCCTAACTGGGATTTTTGTAACTAAGGTTCTTTGCCCTTTCCTAGAGTTTGCCTTCATATATAGGACATTAAACACAGCACTTAGCTTATGGAATTGGAGAAGTGTTAAGTTTATTTTATGCTTTTTCTCAGATGTCTGAAATGGAGCTAAAAGCCTTTGGAAGTGGCATTGATATAAAACCAGGCACGCCTCCAATCGGCGGTAGAAGCACCACACCAACATCTAGTCCCTTCCGGTAAAATAGCCACTTAACTTTGCTTATGAAATTTTAAAATAATTGATCACTATTTGTTAAACACTTAATATGTCATTAGCAGAAAAGGAGTTCTAAGACATTCAAAAATTTTATGATTTTAAATTATTAAGAAAATATTTGTTTTTCAATATTTTAAGTAAATTCTTTAACTACAGGGCAACTCTAGCTAGTATCCTTTCTCTGCCTGTCCAGTGTCTCTCTACTACCACAATGTTCGGTAATTCATCACGGTAAATTTTCATCAGCTACCAAGTATGATGAAAATACCAAAAACAATCTCTGTAAAAAGCTAACAGCATTATTTACTTGGTATTACTGTACTGACCAGTGGTGACTTCTTTCCAAGGGCTACTTCCACAAGTCCGAACAGCCAGTCCAGCAAAATGAACAGCATTGTTTATCAGAAGCAGTTCCAGTCAGCCCCTGCCACTGTGAGAATGACACAGCCATTTCCTACACAGTTTGCACCCCAGGTGGGCAGATATAAGTGAGAAATAAGTATTGTTTACTTGGAAATGATTGCTAATCTGGCTAAATTGTAATCTTGCCATATGTTAAGCAGATTAAGAATTACAGTTTTTAATGAAAAACAGTTTCTGATTTTAACAGTAAATTATGATATTCAAATAGTCTTTACAATTTATAGCTAGACCCAGGTAGTAGCTGTTTGGTTCTAAAGCAGACAATAGCAATAGTCAAGATTCCCCACACAGCTCTCATAATTTATTTGAGTCCTTTTCTTCCCTTTTCTCTTTTTTGAAGAAGTTAACTTTTCAGCGAAGGGTCCCAGTGCTTGAAGTTTTCTAGGTTTAAAGTAGGGTTTTTTGGTTTTGTTTTTTAAAGGATATCTATGTGCAGCAAGGTAAAATTTCCACAGAGATGTTTTAATATGTAAAAATGTTGGCTTCCCTTCCCTTTGCTGATCATGTTGGAGAACTAACTGAAATCGATAAGAACTCTCACAAGCTAGAATTGGTTCCTTAGAAAACTCATTTGTTTAATTAGTATTAATTTTATTTGTCTTCAGATTATGTTTGTTATAGGTGTGTGCCTTTTCTGCAATTGTGCTTTTTTTAAAGATAACCTAACTAAAGACTAATAGTCTTCCTATCTTACCATCAGAATACAGCTGAGATGCTAGAACCAATTGAAGTGCCATAGCATGCTTTGCCTTATTTTTTTCTGTTAAACTCTCCAAGCATGGCCTGTTTGTTCTTTGTCCCCGTTAGTGGAATGGCACAATCCATACACTTCCTTTCACTAGCAGGATGGGCACGGATATACTCTGGGATAAGCCAACCTGGTCTAGTTGGCAGGATTTTTTTTTAACAGTTCAATGTTGTATGTTTTGTTTTTTTCACTCAGATTCTCTCTCAGCCTAACCTGGTCCCTCCATTGGTAAGAGCCCCACATACTAACACCTTCCCAGCGCCTGTTCAGAGGCCACCAATGGCACTGGCCAGTCAGATGCCTCCTCCGCTGACCACAGGCCTCATGAGCCATGCTCGTTTGCCACATGTAGCCAGGGGTCCTTGTGGATCACTATCTGGAGTCAGAGGTAATCAGGCCCAGGCTGCGTTGAAGGCTGAACAAGACATGAAGGTTAGTACAGTGTTAACAGCCAACAGATCAAGAATCTGTCTCTGAACCATGTCTTAAAAATGCCTCTGGACCCATAACCATAATATCCAGGCATATCTTAGCATCCTTAACCAAGCTGACCACTTTTATTCATTCCTTTTTTTTTTCCTCCTCCCTATTCCCATCCCCTCATCTTTTTTTTTTCTTCCTCCCCACCCCCCATTTTTGCAACTATAGTCAGGAAACAATTTAACATTTTAAACTCTCTGGCCAAATGAATTATTATAAAATAAATATTTGAGGGAGATCTGAGTTTAGATAGCACATTTTTTTGGAATAGCAAAATGTAATGTGGATTATTATAGGCTTCCCCATTTTCATTTTTTTTCCTTTGATTTTCTCCCCCCCTTCCCCCTTCCTTTTCCCTCCCCAGCTTAAAATATAAATCACGATTATGTGAAAACTCTGGAATGGGTACAATATATTACCTATCTTCATTTTTCTTCTGTCACAAGTCATCAGAGTATAATTTTCTTCTCAAACTATTTTCATGCCTTTTTTGCACACCACTTGAAGTGGCTGTGTTTCACAATGGTTTGTGCAGTTGTAAATGAAGAACTCAGAAAAGCACTTTGGGATCCTTCATGATGAAAGGCACTGATAAACGTGAGGTTTGCTAATGCAGAAAGAGTGCCTTTAGGAGTCTGTGTGGGGACAGTTTTGTACCATAAACCTTACCTGTCTGCCTGTACAGCCAGTTGAATCAGCTTATTTCTATCGTTACTTTAGGCTTAACTTTTCAGAGAGCTTAGTAAATTTGCCTGTTTTGTCACTACATGTATCATCAGATCAGACTAGAACAAAGAAAAGCCTACTGCTTTCAAACAGGGAAATGTGCATAGTAATGCTTTACTCTGAATGAGAAACATGTTTATGATAATCCTATTAGAAATTCAATTGACGGACTAAAGTTTCTTTCTGGATTGACATCCTTTGTGTTTCTGATCCTGAGTAATCAAATCAAAAAGACTACCCTACAGTAAAATTTCTGTTAAATATTATCTACTTTTATTAAGGCTATGTGCATAGGATTTCCATCTGTTCATTACTATTAAAAATAGTCATGAGTAAAAATTTATGGAAATTATTTGGCCTTGGTTTCCAGTTCTACTCCTGGCTCTTTGACACTTGATTGTCACACATTCCCATGTTGAAAATGACATTAGAGTTTAATGATCTTTAATGGGGTGGGAAAGGGTACAAATTTCTGGAAAATTGCTTCAGATCTTTGGATAGTACAGATTACCTGTAGAACATGAACAATTTTTTATTATATGCGAGAAGTATAGAAACTTAAGTTTTAATTATATATGTTGCAGTGATAAAGTTAACAGATTGACGTAAGTATATTCTTCGGGGCACATAGTCAATAAAATTAAGAAATTATTTTACCAGCTCAGAATGTGGTAGGAGCTATCAGAACTTAGTGATCAAGTGAAGTTGTAGTTACTAATTTCTGATGCTCTTCCCCTGCAGAAGAGAGCTGTGGGAAGAGGACTCAGCCACAAGACATTTGGTCCTAGGTGTTGGTAATGCCACAATATAAGTGCTTCCTTTTCATTTTATTGTAGACCACATTGATAACTAGAAGTTTTAAGTGTTACATGTATGTTTTCAGATTTGCAAGCAGGCTCCCTAAATAAAATTTGATATCAATAAGCTTTGTTCCAGAAAATATAAACCAGCAGCAATTTATATTTTATTATTCTATAAGAGGGCAGACTTTGGAAAAGTGGTGGGAGGTGGTCCTGTTGTCTCAAATGTTTTTTAAAAATCACATGGAATGTTTTCAAAAATAGGAAGAAATCTGTGCATTAAAGCTGAAAGATCAATGAGGCACTTTGGATTAGGCCAAACCAATGTGGGGAAAACTGATTTGTGATTGTAAAAGAATTTGAACTGAGGTTGATTTGACAGGCTTTGGTAATGCTGCAGCATTTTCAGTTGTTGTTTCTCATTTTTTAAGGCCAAGCAGAGAGCAGAGGTTCTTCAGTCCACACAACGGTTCTTCTCTGAACAGCAACAGAGCAAACAGATAGGAGTAAAAGCCCAGAAAGTGGACAGTGATTCAAGTAAACCTCCTGAAACACTGACCGACCCTCCTGGTGTCTGTCAGGAAAAAGTAGAAGAAAAGCCACCTCCTGCACCCTCCATAGCCACCAAACCTGTTAGAACTGGACCAATCAAACCTCAGGCGATCAAAACTGAAGAAACAAAATCTTAAAGGCTGTGGTTTATTGCTAGGGATTGGGGGGGCGGGGGCAGGGAAAATGAAGTCAGATATTGCCAGCAGCCAAAGGGGTAAAATGGTCTGTGACATTATCGTGTCCAGAGCTTGGAAATGCACAAGGGACATAGGAGCAATTTACACTGACACAAAGCTGCTGCACCAGTAAAAATGAGGCTTTGCAAGCTTGCACCTGCTGTATGACATGCGCTCAGTTGATGGCCATGCATCTTCAGTCACAACTTACATATAGACATATGCTCTCATTTTTGAGTGCATATAATTCAGACCTAAAAATCCTTATGGTTAGATGAAACACCAGAAATACAAGGAAAATAACACCGCAGAGGAATAGCTCAGCCTGAACAATGTGGTGGTCCCAGCTAATACATCAGATGTGGTTTCTTTGCTCCCTTATGGTCTTTCGATATGGTTGTGGCGTTTGTAGGCTTGGAAGTGAAGAAATGAAGATTACTGGTGCTGGATAGAGGAGCCTTATTTTTTATTATGGCAGCTTGCTATTTTTGTAACATGGTGATTGAGTTGAACACAATCAAAGTACAGTAGTAACTGATCTCCCCTTCTTCCTGGATGAGTGCGCAGATGATTAAATATTGATGTCAGCATTCTTGAACCATATCCAAGTGAGCAGTGTTTGGCTGCTGCTTTGTTTGAAATGATGCTGTGTTTTGGTTGTGGTCTGCAGCTTTGAAGCGCTACTTGGCGTCTCCTTTTTCCCATGGAGCTCTCACCATTCAAACATGACAGATCTGGTAAAATACTAGTTAGGCTGGGTCTTGCTTGCCTCCACTCAGTCATCTTTGTATGAATCCAATGGTTCCTTCCCCTTCCCCCCGGTTTTCTTTTTCTTTCTTTTTTTTTTTTTTTTTTAACGGTTTTTAGCTTATGTTCATGAAGAGCAGTGAATACCTAGAACTGTGCCGTGAATGAAAGGAAATCCTGTTTAAGAAGGTGCATTTCTTTAGAGCTGTGTCATACCATCCTTTGGGCCCTCTGCTGGAAAAGTAGAATCAAGTCTCAAATAATGCCTTTTTAATTGTATCCTCTAGTATTAATAGATGTAGGACAGTACTGTATCATACCTCTGTGAATGTAAAATATCTTGTACCTGCTTTATGATATGTAGTAGTGACTGTGCTTTATCAGAGCTGTTTTTAATGATGTTACTCTAGAATGTTTTCTTTCCAGATGATGATTCAGAAGCTAATAAAAAAAAATGGTGCCAGGTACCACAACAGTGACAGAACTTTGCTGTTTTCTGAGGTTTTGTTTTTTTACCTCTCCCTCCCTCCCCCTTTTTTTTAATGGAGTGTGCTGATATCTCTATAATATTGTTCAGATGACCGCAGAACCTGGAAAAGCTGTTGCTGCTATTGATGCATAACATACTGCTATTATTGGTCTTTTTATATAAATATATATATATATACATATATATATAATTTGAATTTTTGGAAACTTTAGCTGTGCTGTCAACTTTGGAAAAAGTATCCCAGTTTACCGTGTTGAGTTGGCATTGTACAGAAATTAACAGCCATATTGGTCTAGAAACGTTAAACTTAATTTTTTTTTTCCATTTGTACAGGGGTAACGCACTGTATTAAATATGTAAGGTCTTATCTACATGGGTTTGATTACAGAAACTAATAAAGTATTCTCTAAATAATGAATCTTGAAGTTTCTAATCCATTCCTAAAATCCGAAGCAAGGTCTGTCCTGTCCTAAAAATAGTGACCAAGAGTACATTGTTCAAGAGATTATCATCCAATGGGTTGATTTCTGACTTTTAAGAGCTCTGAAGCTCATTCAACCAAAGTAAGTATTGTCATGGAGGATAATAGTCGTGGCCCCTGTTCTCCTGGTAGCCAAGCTTTTAGTGAAAACAGTCTGCCAAGGAGGAAGACAAGTCATCTTGATGATGTTGAATGTAGAAAAGAATTTCACCATTCTTCTGGACAGAAATTAAAGGACCAAAAATAGATCTTTTTCATGTTTTTCTTAGCACATTCATAGACATCATCACCTGCTGAAGAAGACTGTAGAGCGTTTGTTTTATCATTTACTTAATTTGTAAAAGTGAAGTACTGAGGGATTGTAATTACTTATCCTAAAATCCCACACACAGAACACATGGCTTCCAGGCCCAGGTTTAGGAAAACTAGCCATTCAGTCATTAATGATATTTATATGCGCCTTCTTTACTTGTGGATACTGTGATACTTAAACATTTAAAATACTCAAGTACTGATAAGCCCTGCCTTGATTCAAGCTTTTCAGTCTAAGGTTTTCTTCAAAATATGTTCTAAATTAATTAAAAGCTGTGTTTGTTGCAGGGGATGGATGGGCAGGGAGCATGGTGGATAAGGGGGGGAATGCAAACCTCTACCAAAGAGGGAGAGTCACCACATATTTGCCTTCCTACCAGGTCACTTACATTGTCAGTAGTTTTTGTATTTTAGTCCTTAAGTTCAATGCTCCTAAATTTTAGAGCCTAAAGGGTAAGCTACACAGCTTGCATAGTCTTATTAGCAAGCAGGCCAGCAGGTATGTGCTGCTTAGTTTCTTGTATTAACTTTTAAAATACCACTAATATCTTGGGCCCTTTGCTAGGATTTACAGTGAAAAAAAAAAAGGCAACAAAACTAAGATATTTGTATAGGTGTTTCACCCTAGTTTGGTCATACACATCTTGTCTCTCCCTGGATTCTCTGACATCTGACAAGATCGCCAGAAAGATATTGCAGTTAATAGTTGGCTGTAGATTTGGTTACATAAACTTGTGAACATTCTCTGCCCCTTCAGCTGCCCTGGTAGATAGAAGGTAAGGGAAGTCGAGGTCTTTGTCCTTAGTAACAAACTGTGCTTATGATAAAAGAGAGTTTAGGGGGTTGGGTTGGGAAATGAGAGGAGGGTATAGTTTGAAAAATCATTTAATTTACCTGTTTTTACTATACAACTTACAGAAAGCCAAAATCCAACAAACTCTTGGCTGGAGGTAAGATACAGAAGGTAGAATGAGAATATTGTAGGTTAAAAAGAGATACGAGTAGGCCGGGCGCGGTGGCTCACGCCTGTAATCCTAGCTCTCTGGGAGGCCGAGGTGGGCGGGGATCGTTTGAGCTCAGGAGTTCGAGACCAGCCTGAGCAAGAGCGAGACCCCATCTCTATTATAAATAGAAAGAAATTAATTGGCCAACAAATATATATAGAAAAAATTCGCCGGGCATGGTGGCACATGCCTGTAGTCCCAGCTACTTGGGAGGCTGAGGCAGCAGGATTGCTTGAGCCCAGGAGTTTGAGGTTGCTGTGAGCTAGGCTGACGCCATGGCACTCACTCTAGCCTGGGCAATAAAGTGAGACTCTGTCTCAAAAAAAAAAAAAAAAAAAGATACGAGTAGACTGTCAGAGCCTATTTAGGTATGTCTTTTGTAACAGGTCACCAGTGATTTTTTTCATGCTGCCACTGCAGTCTATTTCATAACTTCAGTACTGACTTCACATTCACTTGCAGTCTTTTTTCTACCATGTGGATAAATACAAAGCTTTTTAAAGGTATCTTAATTTGATAGACTTAAGAATTATTTTGTATGTGCTTTAAGAAATTTTAGCCGTAATATTAAGAAATGAAATAGAAAAGAACAGGACAATGATGTTTATGAGTTTTTTTGGTTTTTTTTTTTTTTGAGATAGGGTCTCTCTTACCCAGGCTTAGAGTGCAGTGGTCCAATCATAGTTCACTGCAACCTCAAAATCCTGGGCTCAAGCAATCCTCCTGCCTCAGCCTCCCAAGTATAACTAGGACTACAGGTGCATACCGCCATACGCAGCTATTTTGTTTTGTTTTGAGTTTTTGTTTTAATTTTAAGGATAGGGTCTTAGTATGTTGCCTAGGCTGATCTGGGGATCCTGACCTCAAGAGATCCTCCTGCCTCAGTTTCACGAGCAGCTGAGCCCACAGGCATGTGCCACTGTGCCCGGCTAATTTTTTCTATATATTTTAATTTGTCCAGCTAATTTCTTTCTATTTTTTTTAGTATAGTAGAGATGGGGTCTCCCTCTTGCTCAGGCTGGTCTCGAACTCCTGAGCTCAAACGATCCGATCCGCCGGCCTCCGCATCCCAGAGTGCTAGGCTACAGGCATGAGCCACCGCACCCAGCCTAATTTACTCCATATTCTGATGTAACAGATGTATTCCTTTCTGTCGGGGGAAATTGTAAAAAAAAAAAAAAAATGTACTGTAGGACAAGGAGAACTTAGGTAGAGAGTTTTAAGCAAGAAATGAGGCTCTTGTATAATTACGCAAGGAATCAAGTATTAACTATTTGCCAGGTGCTAGGAATAGAAGACAATTAATATAGTCTTGGGCGAGAGGGTGGAGATGCAGGAGTGGCTTCAGGTCTTTCAGATTTTTTTTTTTTTTTTTTTGAGACAATGTCTCCCTTTGTTGCCCAGGCTAGAGTGAGTGCCACGGCGTCAGCCTGGCTCACAGCAACCTCAAACTCATGGGCTCAAGCGATCTTCCTGCCTCAGCCTCCCGAGTAGCTGGGACTATAGGCATGAGCCACCATGCCCGGCTAATTTTTTCTATATATATTTTAGTTGGCCAATTAATTTCTTTCTATTTATAGTAGAGACAGGGCCTCGCTCTTGCTCAGCCTGGTTTCGAACTCCTGACCTCGAGTGATCCGCCGCCTTGGCCTCCAGAGTGCTAGGATTACAGGCGTGAGGCACCGCTCCCGGCCAGTCTTTCAGATTTTTATCACTGATACCTGGCCCTTATTTCATGGATGCTTTAAGCCAGTGGTCCTCAACCTTTTTGGCGCCAGGGACTGGTCTCGTGGAAGACAATTTTTCCATGGATGCAGGGGTGTGGGGCATGGCAACCAATGGGAATGGCTGTAAATGCAGGTGAAGCTCGCTGGCTACCCTGCTGCTCACCTGCTCTGTAGCCTGGGGGTTGGGGACCGCAGCTTTAAGCCATTGCCAGTCTAAGCTTCCCATTCTATTTATACTGCTTAACTTTCTAAGTGATTAAAATCTTTCAAGGGTTTTCAGGCAGTCCTGATCTGGCCTTGTTTCTTACCATTTCTTCACATGCTAGCTATAAGTAGTAGAATGATATGCAAATTTGGGCCTTAACTGATTTATGAGCAAAAAAGCAGAAGTCTACCGTTTCCTTACCTGTGCTGAAAAATGCATTAATATTCAGTGAAGAACAGAGCAGGTGAGCTTCATTAAGCAGAGCTTGTGGTTCCAGGTGAATAAGTCTCAGGTTCAAGGATAGTAGAGGGACACAAAGATAGGTATTGTGGCCCTCAGGTTATGTTTACCACAAGGCAAGCTATTTAATTTCAGACAGTTTTGTAGAATGGTATCATGGTTTACTTAGGTCAGTGATTTTCAAATTGGAAGTACACACTGTTCAACTGAAGCAGTTTCACTTTAAAATTGTGCTTGACCGAAGGATTCATTGGCTTAGAAAAAATTACTAATGTGAATAAGGTTTATTGGTTCCAGGGAGGAGCCCCCCTTTCAACCGTTAAGCCGAAAGGAAGAGTGCATCTGGAGTAAAGCCACGTTCTTCGCAGACGCTGATGGTGATGCCCACTGAGGGGATTGATGGGCTCTTAGATTTCTGTAAGTTGGGAATATAAGTGGATGTTATAGTTTCCTTTTACATGGCCCAGTTACTAGAGTTGTATCTCCAGCTTAAAGACTAACGGAATTGCACATAAAAATTACCCACCTTCGCCCACCCCACCCCAGCAGCCCAGAATCTGGGAATCGTTCAGGCACTCGAATTTTTTGCCCTCCTCCCGATGTGCGTTGAGATGTAATCGGGCCGCGGAGTGGTTGCTGAGCGGGCCTCCCCGCGGGCAGTCTCGTGCCTCTCCACGGGGAACCGCGGGGCGCACCCACGCGCGCCAGTGCGCATGTGCAGCCCCGAGCGCGGCAGGCATCCTCCTCCCTAGGCCCTAAACGGTTAAAGCTGAGAAAGCCGTGATTCCACCCTACAGGGGGCTCACGGTGCAAAGAGAACAGTAGAAAGTGGCAAGACAGGAGCGGTGCCGGACATGGCCTTGCCTAGTGCTGAGGTTGCTGAGGGGACCAGGACTCGAGTTCCACACCCACGCCCCTAGTTACAATGGCTTCTCCCAAATGCGAGTTGATCAGAGGTCACAGATCACAAAGCAAATGAAAACGCCCTGGCCATCATATGTCCAAACTAGCCTTTTCCTTAGCCCTTGCCATTTCTGTACTAAAATAGCAAACGATAACAAACTGTAGATTCCAACCCTCATGGGTGACTTCAGTGGAGGAAGTCACTGCCGATAATCGTGGAAATAGCAAGAGACCTAGAATTAGAAGTGTGCCCAGAAAATGTGACTGAATTGCTATATTCTCATGAGAAAACTTAGATGAGTTGCTCCTTATGGATGAGCAAAGAAAGTAGTCTCTTGAGATGGAATCTACTTCAGGTGAAAACGCTGTGAACGTTGTTGAAATGACAACAAAGGATTTAAAATATTACATAAACTAAGCTCATGTCTGTAACCTCAGCACTCCGGGAGGCCAAGGCAAAAGTATTGCTTGAGGCTAGGAGTTTGAGACCAGCCTAAGCAACATAGCAAGACCCCTCCCCCATCTCAAAAAAAAAAAAAAGAAAAAAAATTAGCCAGACACACACTTCATTAGCATGCCTGTAGTCCCAGCTACTGGGGAGGGTGAGGCAGAAGGATCACTTGAGCCCCAGGAGTTAGAGGTTGCTGTGAGCTATAGTGATGCCTGGGTGACAGCTAGACAGTCTCAAAAAAGAAAAGAATATCACATAAACGTAGTTGATACAGCAGGGACATGGTTTGAGAGCATTGACTCCAATTTTGAAAGTTCTACTTTCAAAAGTAGATGTATGGAACAGGATCACATGCTACAGAGAAATATTTTGTAAAAGGAAGAATCATTCAACGTGGCAAACTTAATTGTTTTATTTTAAGAAATTGCCACAGCCACCCCAGCCTTCAGCAACCACCCCCCCCCATGAGTCAGCAGCCATCAACATCAAGGCAAAACCTTCCACCAGCAAAAAGATTATGACTCACTAAAGGCTCTGATGCTGCTTAGCATTTTTAGCAATAAAGTATTTTTTAATTAAGGTGTGCACGTTTCTAAGACATAATGCTATTGCACACGTAATAACTACAGTATAGTGTAAACATAACTATGAATTTTTTTTCTTTTTTCTTTTTTTAGAGACAGGATCTTGCTCTAAAGCCTAGAGTACAGTGGCACAATCATAACTCACTGCAGCTTCCAACTCATGGGCTCAAGTGATCCTCCTGCCTCAGTCCCGGAGTAGATGAGATTACAGAAAAACGCCACCACACCTGGCTAATTTTTTAAATTTCTTGTAGAGATGAGGTTTGTCTATGTTGCCCAGGCCAGTCTCAAACTCCTGACCTTAAGTGATCCTCCCACTTGGGCCTCCTACTTTGGCCTTACAGCCATGTGCCACCACTCGTGGCCTATAAACAAGTTTTATATGCACTGGGAAACCCAAAAACTCATGTGACCTGCTTTATTATTGCAATGTTCATTTTACTGTGGTGATCTGGAATGGGACTCACAATATTTTCAAGGTATGCTTGCACTAAGTGAATGACCTAAGAAAAATCACTCAGCTTTCATGTCTATTTTCCCAGCTGTAGCATGGAGATGATTCTATCTTCCTCACAGAGTTTTAATGATCAAATGAAATAAAGGGGTTTTTTAAAAAGTATACAGTGCCTGTTGTTTGGTAGGCTGCAATAAGATGATTACTTAAGTGCCTTGTTCAATACACATAAGCATAGACTAAAAACTAGCTGCTCTCAGAAACTGTAATTTCCTAGAGTTAAATAATTTCTGTAAATATGAGGTTTAGGTCAGTGTTTCTATTTCCTACTTCAAATTATACTACATTCCTCAGAGGTGTCTCACAGTAACAGAAAAACCACGTTGGTGGATAGCTTAGACCCTCTCTCCATTTTCATCCACGAGTTACCATGTAAGATTTAAGTTCAACTTCTGAAAAGTGGTTCTCTTAAGAAAAAGCTTTAAGACCATTGAATCCTTCCCTGTTTTATGGTTTTAACTCCCTTCTGATTCTGAGGTGCTGGCATGTGCCCAGAATGCTCCCTGATATTCCGACACCGCCACCTCCCTGATAGTTCTTGGGCCCTTCCCTCCATATGGGTTAAGTATAGTGTGATGTCCCTCAACTCCAAATAGTCATCGTGTATTTATTTGTTCAGCAACTATCGTAGTTGTCTTACATCAGGTTCCACAGAAAACAGTGCAGAAGAGATGTGGAAAACAGTGCAGAAGAGAACAGGAAGTTTATTGGAACTGTATTTGGGACCTACACGTGGGGAGTAATAAGGTAGGATTAGCAAAGGGAAGACTTGAGCTGAGATGCCAATGCAACAAAGGCCTCAGCCGTCTTGCGAGAGGATCTGGAGATAGGATGCTCCTTCAGAATGAATCGGGCCTTGAGGCAAGGGAACCAGACTTAACGCCCTCACACTGTCCTGCTACTGCCCCGGGATGGGGGGCGGGGAGAGGGACTCCATCCTGAGTGAGGCATTCTCCCCAGCTGAGGGCAATTCCTGGAAAGAATTCTGCGGAGCCAACATTCCCAGCAGCTGGGGAAACGAATGCCTCAGTGCAGAAAGGAATTCCAGGTGGGGCACTACAGCAACCACACTCATCTGCCCTCTCCCCGCTCAGATACACTGGCTTCGTGTGGTAAACTCCAGGAATAGCTCTTCCAGACTCTGATCCGTCTCCTCCTGGAAAAACTCAAGAGCAGTAGGTAAACCCTACCATTGCAGCTGGTCTCTGGGCCACAAATGATGTCCTCTTCTACCTATTCTAGATTTCCCGCACCCTCAGCTAGCACCTGTGCTGGTCTCACCCAGGCCCTAAGCTCTGAGGGGTCTGAGCCCTGGGTCACCTTGCCTTTTTACAACTAACTGGCAGCTTCATTTGTCTGTTCCTGTCAAAATTGGACAAGCAAGAACTAAGAGATCTCTCGCAGATAGCCTGAGTGCCAAACACAGTGTTCCTTGGCCCTGTGTCTAAGAGCAGCCCTATCTCCTGGTGACTGGTAGCCGAGTTCCCCTGCTGTGTGATAATGTCTTTCCTTACCTGGTGGTCTCCTGGCAAGATAAGCCCAAAGTGAACAGATGGAAGCTATGGGTTAAAGGTCTCCTCCTGTGTCTTTGGTGGATGTGTCCCCCTTCTGCAAACAAGAACCTCTAAACCCACAGGGTTCATAGTTGGCAGGGATGAGGAATTCCCCAAATGGGTCACTAGGAGTGATGGTAAGACACTTCATTCCACCCTCGGTTCCATAAAGGGCAATCCATTATTATCTATTGCTGTGTAACAAACTACCCCAAAACCAAGTAGCTCAAGGCAACAAGTATTTATCATCTCACAGTTTCTGTGGGTCAGGAATACAGGAGGTGCAGCTTACATGCCTCTGGCTCAGAGTCTCCCGTGAGTTAGCTATAAAGCCACTGAACCACAACTGCAGTCTCATTGTAAGGCTCCAATGGAGGAAAATTCTTTTCCAAGATCCCCCACATGGTTGTGGGTTGGCCTTAGTCCTTGCACATTGGTCTGTCTGCGGGGGAGCCTCACGCTGGGGCTTCCAAGCAATTCATCTGCAAGACAGTGAGAGAGAACGTCTCAAACAGGTCACAGGCGTCTCACAAGTTAGCGTTAGGGGTGACATCCTATCACTTCTGACATATTTTATTTATTAGAAGCCAGTCAATAAGTCCACACTGGAGGAGCAGAGAGTGCACAAAGATGTGAATTACAGAAGGCAGTGATCACTGAGGATCACCTTCGAGCCTACCCACCATACCGCGTTTGCAGGGCATTAATGTCATCTCCAAGTTGGCACCTCCGTGGTATCTGCAGAGGCCATTCCACTCTGCTGTCGGGCTGGCAGCTTCCAGGGGCTGCATAATGTGATAGGACTGTGGAGTCCATGGTTGGTACACTATCTTAGTCTGTTTTCTGCTGCTGCAACAGAATATTGCAGACTGAGTCATTTATAACAAAAATAAATTTATTTCTTAGAGTTCTGGAGGCTTGGATGTCCAAGAGCATGGTGCCAGCATCTGATGAGGACCTTCCTGCCAAGTCCTAACACCATGAAAGGGCAAGTGAGCACAGAGAGCAAGAGAAGCTGCTCTTATAACAAGCCCACTCCTGTGATAACTAACCCATGCTTGCAATAATGGCGTTAATGCATTCATGACTTAATCACCTCTTAAAGACCCCACCTCTCAACACTGTTGCACTGGGGAGTACGTTTGGAACACGTAAATTTTAGGGGGACACACTCAAACCATAGCATGCACCCACTGTCACATCTCCTTTGTATAATGTGGGTTCCTTGGTCCGATGAGAAGGTATGCAGGACCCCATGAGGGTAGAACCAACACTCGGTAGGACCTCTGAGAGTGGTCCTACCACCTCAGGACCTGAGGTGGTCCTAGCACCTACCTGGTGCTAGCTGAGGTCCTGCCCTATTATGTGTAATTATGTTCATTCTAGTCATCAAGTGGTTGGGCGGTCTTCGAGTTATTTTCCTTTCAAGCCTCTGACCAAACACCCGAGTCATTTACCATTGCTCATGAATTTGTATATGCTCTTGCCTTGCCTTGGGTCACTTCTCTCTCCACATGAAAGAGATGACCGAATGCCTTGCCCGAAACTGCCCACTGGGACAATTTTCCCTTGCTGCTATCATTCAGGGCCACCGCTCAGAGGAACTGCAGTGCAGCAGCTATTCAGCTCTGGCTTGCACCCGCATACTGAATCGACAGACAAACTTGAGTTTGTCCTTCTCTTTAAGCTGACTGTAAGAGACCCCGCAGGCAAGCATGGGGGTGAGCTGAGGGAGAGGCGCCAGTGCAGTGACACTCGAGGAAACCCCTCTGGAGCCCGCGTTCTCAGCACCCAGCCCCACGTGCACACGTGTGCCCAGCGGGCACCTGGTAGCCGAGCGCTGCGGCGGCCGCTTGCTGCAGTCCTCCTCCCCCTTGAGCAGTCTTGCCGTGTTCCTGGGGGATGGATGTGTGGTGAGTTGACCCTAGAAATTGGTCTGGTAACCAGAAGGCAGATCCCAAGGGAAACGCGTGTTGTCTCACCACGCAGAGGCCTCTGCAGCATCCACAGCCAAGGCGAGTGCCAGTTTCCAGGAGAGGGGCCGAGCCATTTCTGCAGGCCTGGAGAGCTCGAGGGCGTCCGCGGTTTCAAGGATTCCAAGCGTATCAGCCTGCAAGTCTTCATCCCCGTCTGAGGATCCCACGTCTTCCCAGCCTTGCTGGGACTGAGAATGCTGCCTTCCCGGGGAAGCTACCTTTATAAATAAGCCCTCAGCCTTACCCTCAGCTTCTACTGCCCTTCGGCTGTGGGAAATAAGAGCCTGTGTCTGTGCTGCCAGGGAGGTCTCTGACCGTATCCCTTCGCCTTCAGTGGCCAACCAGTCTCCCCTTGTCTTTCTCAAATCCATCAGCAGCACTCAGCAAGAGGCAGTGTGTGTGTGATTAGTACTTTCCCTGAACCTCTCAAAAGCTGAGCTAGTGCACTGCCAGTTCATTGCAACCGTACCCTCCGACCCACCGACAGTGACGGTTTTAACAATTGTGTGTTATAGTTTGCCAAGGGCCATCGATGCTCCGCCTACCAGCTGGAGTCCCCTGCCTGGCAAGTCGGTGCCAAAAGCCTCTGTTTAGAGTGGGCTGCCTCACACCCCTGTGGGTCCCAGGCGTTGAGCTCCCTGAGAAACAGACACTGAAATGAAGATTTACGTGTGGCAAGTTCGCCAGAGGGGAGCCCTCTCCATCAATGTCTGCGGGAGAACAAAGTGGGCTTGGGCACAGGGAGAAGCTGAGCTGTGGTGCAGGTGCAGTAAAGGCCTCAGGGGACCCTCCCGGTGGCCCTCAGGAGTCATCCCAAGTTGAGGCAAGGGGGCTGAGCCTTCCCACCCCCGGTCTCGAGCCAGTCACTTGGGCAGGCTACCCTTTGTGTCCAGCGGAGGGGCAGGAGCTTGCCTGAGCCATGGCTGGAGGCCTTCTGCAGAGAGCTGTGGCCACCAGCTCGCCCAGCAGCTGGGGGAGCGAGTGCCTTGGCCCAAAAGGGGGCCTGGATGGAGCACCCCAGCACCCCCGCAGTGTGCATCCTTTCTGGGGTGGAGAGACAGCAGTGAAGGCAGCAGACAAGAGCCCAGGCTCTTTTCTGCATTTTAAGTGGAGTAGTCAAAGAAGACCTCTCTGTGCAGACAACACTGAGCAAAGACTTAGAGGAAGAGAGGGAACACGCTAGGCAGATACTTGGAGAAAGAATATTCCAGGCATAGGTAACAGCAAATGCAAAAACCTGGCTTGAAGAGAGTGTCCCTGGATGTCCAAGGAAGAGTAAGGAGGCAGATGTTTGGAACTGAGTTAGAAAAGGGGAGAGTAACAGGAGCTGGGAGATCAGAGAAAGCAGAGGTAGGGGAAGAAGGCAGATTGTATTGGGCCTTGAAGGCAATTGTAAGCTTTTTGGCTTTTACTCTGCACGAAATGGAAAGCACTGGAGAGTTTGGGGCAGAGGAGTAACATACGTACCATGTTATGTCTTTGCCAGGAGAGAAGCGACTGTAACTCAGGTTGGCACTCAGCCAAACGAGTTCAGAGACTGAAGAGGGGTGAAAGGAGATGAGAATTTGTCTGAAGGACTCATAATCCCACCTTGGTGCTAATCGTCCTGTGTCTCAGGCATGCACATATGTCTACAAAAAACTAAATTGGTCTCAGACACTTCTCAATTCAGAGATTGAGAATAACCGAATCACATTCACGCTAGTGCCATAAACTTTTGCTCTTGTAGAGATGACAAGGTAATGTGACTTTTCCTGGATTTAATTGTTGTTTAAGTGTTGTATCTGGAGCCTTGTCACTGAAAAAAAAAACATCAGTACAGTCGCTGTATCCCCTCTGAAATTTACATGTAATAATTGCTTCTGACATATTGAAGCACAATGCAGAAATTTGTCTATACTTTGAAAACCTTTCTCAATTTGGAGACTTTGGGAATCATATGGCTAAAGGAGACAGGAACACAATGCTTCTGAAGATTCTGGTTCAATTTAAGTACTTGTTGGGCTCCCACTAGGAGCTAAACACTGCCCAGCCCTGAGATGGAGGGAAAAATAGTGCTCACTCCTGGTTTCAAAAAGTATGTAATTGGGTTTGGGAGGACAAAGCTTACACGGATGTTATTACATGAGGGGGAATATCTGTATCTATCTATCTATTCACACACACATACACATATATAAAAACAGATATTCATTTCTGGGCTAAGTGCATATATATCCAAACATGCACTTAAGCATTTAAAAATGCAAAATAAAAAGGGCAAAATTAGGGGGTTTTGCAAACATTTTTCTCAATCCTCACAACTGCTCTAGGAGAAAGATAGTATTACTCCTCCTTTACAGGTAAGAAAACTAAGGCTTATAGAGGTTAAATTACTCGCCCAAGATCACTTAGCTCAGCGGTGGCAGTTGCACAATCAACCCCTTTAACGCCAAAGCCCCAGCACCTGCCAGTTCAGCAGGATCGCCGTGAATCACCGGGAAGCGGTGAGAGCAGCGATGACGATGGCAGCGGGAGGGGCGGCACGCATGAATTCGCTTTTTTAAATGTAGTCTACAGAACTAGGTCAAGGTGTCACGTTTACCAGCGTCTGAGCCATGCTTCCCCGTTGCCCAAGAGACGGAGCGCTCTTCCCCTGCTCTGCACCCGACTGGCCTTCTCCCGCAACATCTGTGGGGCGTTCTCAAGGCCATGTCTGCAGGGATGATACGTGTCAGCTGCTGCTTCCTAAGAATGCAAATCAATCTCATTAACTCAAGTTCCTGGGAGAGACTGGAGGATATAAGACTAAAAGGGAAGAAGTTGATGTTGATGGTCTTCTTCTTTTTTTTTTTTGGCTTTTTTGGAGGAGGTGAAGTAGCTGATATGTGGATACAGAGTATAAAATAAGGACATTCTGACCAAATTCATCACTTGAATTGTAAAAGTGGTTACACACTAACCTGACCTGAGATTAACAGGTAAGTCAGTTGGGCATCCTCCTAAGAATGAACCTTTCCAGCCAGAAGACCAGGCCGGGAGCTCAGGCCACTGCAGTTCCTGCTCTAAGAATGGCAGTGTCACCATGTGAGTGTGACCAGGTGTCCAGGAATGCGGATTTAGCTCCATTCCTTTGGAGGTGGTTTGGCACCAAATCAGAACTTGAGGGTTGCTTGGCTCTGTGGTGGGGAGAGCGTGGTCCCCGAGGCCAGACAGACTGAGGGTCACACTCTGGCTCTGTGCCCCCTGGGGAAGCCACTGACTTCTCAGGTGCTCAGGCTCCAGGCAGTCTCCCTGTTCACCCGGTGAGGGTCATAATACTTACCTCGTAGGGCTGCTGTGATTTCAAATAAGACAACGTAAAAGGACATCCCGAGGTGGCCGGCACTAAATGGGCAGCCGCTATTATTTCTGTTATCAGTATCGGCCTGCAGTGCACGCGCACGTCTGGACGTGCCTGGCCCCCTGCCCCAGCTTGTTTGTGTCCCCTCCCTGCTCTTTAGAGGGCAGGTGCTCTGCGTTTGTCAGCGAGGCCCAGCGCCGGTGAGGAGAGGGCTGTGCTGCAGAGGCACCGTTAGAGCGGATGCAGCAGGGGACAGGGCCCGCTGTGCAACCTGGGGAGAGTCAGTTCACCTCTCTGGGCCTCCATTCCCTCTGGGTTACCTGGGGGTAAGGATGGCTGCCCTCAGCTTCCCCACTGCATGCCTGGCATCATCGTGCCTGTCCCGCCCTGTCAGCCAGCAAGGGCCTGCTCTTCCCGCCCACTCATCCAGGCAGGCATTTGAGGAAATATCTGCCTCTTGCCTGGGGACAGGGTGGGCAGGGTGGGGAGGGGCCCAGGCTGCAGGGAGGCCCCGGGAACTCGGCCCGCGGGCCCTGGCTGGGCCCCTCCCGCGCCTGAGCGCGCTGCGGGCCTTGTTCCACTCACAGGTGCGGGAGCCGGAAGTCCTCACGCCGCCAGTGCAAGGCCATGGCTCAGAAGAGCCCCGAAGCCGGCGCCGTTAGTCTCCACTACGAAGACCTGGCCTCCGAGGTGACCAGGCGCAGAGTCACCATGAGCACCAGGTACCAGCGCTCCGCCGGGTCCCCTGCGGGAGGGCCGGGCGCGGACGCGCCACGACTGCGGCGCAGGCGGCGCTGGCTCGCGCGGCCAGGTCACGGCCGGGCCGCCGGGGGAGGAAACCGCTTGGTGGGAAACGGACTCTTCTCGCGCGGCCCTTCAGGGGGGTGGCACCTGTTTCTGTGCGTCCACTGTGTGGGTGCGGGGATGAGCGTCACATCCGTGGCTCTTAACCAGGAGGTGGGGACGCTTGGATATGTGCAGGAATTGGTGCGGAGCCTCCCAGTGTGCAGACGCTCGCCTTCGTGGCCAGCGCCCGGGCACCCGGCCCCCCGAAGCCCACCCTCACTCCCGAGGAGGCTGCCAGCTCCTCGGTGTGCCCAGTCCCCGGTGTTGTGCTAGTGGACAGCGAATGCATGAGAGAACCCTCGAGAAGAAGGGACCGCGGCCAGCTTGCTTGACCCACAGGACAGGGCTTTGCAGCAGGTGGAGCTGCCTGTGCTGCAGGTTTCAGATCTAAAAGGCATCAGCTGCCTGAGACCTTGCCCTGATGGTAGGGAGGGTTGGCAGATAAGATACAGAAAGCCCAGTTAAATTCAAATTTTAGAAAAACAGAAAAAAAATCTTTTTGGCGTAAATACATCCTTGAAATATTTGTAACATACTAAAAACTAGCTGTTTGTCTGAATTTCAGATTTAAGTGAGCACCGTATGTTTTTATTAGCTACATTTGGAAAGCCCATGATGGCCACTGGCGGGATGCCCTCTCCTCTCTCTGGTCCTAAGTTCCCAGATCCACTGGGGTGCCCAAGACACCCCATAAAAGTGTTTAAGAAAAATCTCAGACTCCACTTTATACTAAAACTGAACTCTTGAAATTGCCGTTGGGCTGGGCACGGCACCCTCACGGTAGGCCAGGAGGAAATGGTGGGGTCTGCTCCCCTCCCCATGGAGGGAGGGGCGGCCAGGCTGGAGGAGGTCATGGGGGCCTCTTCATGTTTAGCAAATGCCGATATGTTGTAGTTTAATCGAGTTGGTTAAACAGATCGAGAAGTTATGTTGTCTAGTCTTGGCAGATGTAACCCTCAAAAGAGACAAGTGCCCTAAAAATTTTTGCCTAGAAATATTGGATTAAAATAATCTAATATTGCAAATATGAATAAATGACAAAAATTGGCACAGCTGATGCTTCTTGCTTGAGCTCCGTATCAGGAATGTCATGAGCTTGAAATGATGATCTTACTAAATCTGGCAAGAAGTTACCCAAAAGATCCAAAATTATTGACTTGAAATATGGAGTTCCATCCACAGCATGGACTTCCATCTACTATTGTTCACAATGCCCCTTGACTTTAGAGTTGATTAGGATGTAAGATATTAGCAAATTGATAGAAATTATGAGCAATTCCTTAGTTACCATGCATGTGGGTGTTAAGCCCTTACTGATGGGGTGCATGGCCCACTTGACACCCTGAGCTTGGGCCGTGAGAGTGAGACGTCCACCTAGAAGAAAGATGGCACGATCCTGAGGCCTCTCTCCTGGCCACCAGACAATCCCCTCCGCATCGCCATGCTTCCCGTCAGCATCAGGGAGCCACTGTGGTTGGGAGATGGCAGCAGTGGACTTGTGGCCAAATCCCTATCTAAGTTTCGATTCTAGTTCTGCCTTTCACTGGCCACATGACCTGGGTAAATCACCTTCCATCTCGGCTTCCTCAGCTGAAAGACTTATTGTGGGGTGTGGCCGAGAATCCGCATGCAGGTGGTTTCTAGCTAATTTCCAGACCCTGGGACATACTAAGCGTTCAGGGAAAGATTAATCTGAATCTGTGACAGCACGACAGGCTGGCCCCTTCCCTTGAAGGCAGGGTTTGCCCAGCCCTGAGGAGGATGGGAAAGCCCTGGTAGACTTCAGCAGAGGGGAGGAGAACCCCGCAGCCTGGGGAGGGGCACAAGTTGGGACCGACTGGCGTGAGAATGGCTGGAATGCAATGAAACATTGAGACAGAGCCCGCCCCCGGCTGCAATGCACGGAGAGCTGGCTGGTGGGGGTGGAGAGGGCCAGCTGATGGGAAGACCTCCTGCTCCAAGCCTAAGGGACAACTGGGGAGAGGGAGTGGTCCCCACAGAACCATCGGATCCCCAGGACCGATGGGGACAGTTGAGCTCACCCTGAGAAGAGCTGGCTCAGTTAAAGTGTGCGTAGAGTACAGCTCATTTTCCCAAGGCGGCGGCTCTGTCAGTGCGGGCGGGGGAGTTTGCAAGGATGCCTCTGCAGTGTTACCTGGCTCTATTCGGGCGCTGGCATCTGGGGTGTTTCTTTCATTCTCTCTTTTTCTAATTCTATCTTTATATTTCTCATTATTGAATCCTAACATCCCATGTGCCTTTCTTCCTAGAGAAGAGACCGGTGCCAAGGAAAGCGATGAAGGCAAGGAGACGCCCTCACACCTGGCTCTGGAACAAACCCTTCCTCCCGACCTGGCTCACTGCACGGTACCTCCCGCGCCACCGCCTTCTCCCACTGAGGAGTCTGAAGACTCTTAGGCGTATAAAACTGCACTCACTTTGAAGGGGACTCTCATACAGAACTCCAGAAAACAGTCTCGGGCACATCGACACTCCTGGGGTCGGTTGTCTTAGAAGATCTTTGTTCTTTCCTATTTTTCTTCTCCTGGAGCCACTGTTGAGCATTGTTTAGTCTCACTAACACACTGAGAGCAATGTTTGGCTTTTCAAGCCAAGTCTCTGATATATGTATGGATTTGATCTTTAATTTATGCTGTGCTGTAGAATACTTCCTGGAGTCCGTTGGATTTGAATTAAAAATATTATGAGGCCTTGTTGTGTATTACCAAATCTGAACCAGTGAGAAGTTCAGAGCTCCGTGACTTTAAAGATCTGAAATCCATAGAAACCTGAGGCATTTGGTCTTTCAAGACTCAGCCTGAGATGCTACACTTCTATGGCCCTTTATGCTAGTTTACCAGAACTCTAGCCCCAGTCCCTGGGGATAGAAGCACTAGGGGGGTTGAGTTTTACACATATTAACAAAGTCTTCAAAGTTTGTTTCTAGGAGACTGAAGTGATTTTCAAACTCTGTGACTAAAACTCTACCCTGAAAAGCAGCCAAGTGCAGGGTGGTTTGGTTGGGGAGAAGTATATTGCATGGGTCCCCCACTCAAACCTCTTGGCAGAGCCCAAAGTACCTCTAAGAACTACTAGGCCTCTTTTGAATGGTTTAAAAGCATGAAAATTGGGGTAATTCAGACGTACATACGGAAAATGTCCCTACATGCCATTTTTTATTTCATCTGCTGTTTCATAGTATCCTTATCAGTGTTGTCTCTACAGACCTGCGCCTTGAAATGTGCTCTGGTCCTCCTACCCACAGAGCGGTGTGCTATCATGTGGAAGTCAGCCTTCTTCCCTGTGGTCTTCTGTGGCAGTGTGGGTGGGGAGGGAGCATGCCCTGAGTACCTGTCATTGCCAGCTAGGTGCTCAACCTACACGTGGCCTTATCTCAGATGAGGAAACAGACCAGCAGCGTCCAATACAATAGCCACTGGCATGTGCGGCTTGTTATCTTTACATTCCTTACAATTAAAATAAATCCAGTTCCTCAGTCATGCCAGCCACATTTCAAGTGCTTAGTAGCTTCGTGCAGCAAGTGGCTCCCTACTGGATGTTGCATGTGTGGACCATGATCATCATTGCAGAAAGTTCTTAGTGCTGGAACAGAGGTTAAGCCACAAGTCCAAGGTCACACAGAGAGCACAGAGAGGGAAAGAGATGGGAAAGACTAACTCTTTTTTTTTTTTTTTTTTTTTTTTGAGACAGAGTCTCGCTTTGTTGCCCAGGCTAGAGTGAGTGCCGTGGCATCAGCCTAGCTCACAGCAACCTCAAACTCCTGGGCTCAAGCAATCCTACTGCCTCAGCCTCCCTAGTAGCTGGGACTACAGGCATGTGCCACCATGCCTGGCCAATTTTTTCTATATATATTAGTTGGCCAATTAATTTCTTTTTATTTATAGTAGAGATGGGGTCTTGCTCTTGCTCAGGCTGGTTTTGAACTCCTGACCTCAAGCAATCCGCCCGCCTCAGCCTCCCAGAGTGCTAGGATTACAGGCGTGAGCCACTGGCCCGGCCTATTTTCAGTTTTGTTTTTGAGCAAATTCCAGGATGTTCT